>DWLO01000319.1:0-22154 GCA_018245335.1 Dalla quadristriga
TGTCATTAATTGAGTATTTCTACCAATTAATTAGGGGTAATACTTCTAATCCTAAACTAATCTTAACTAAACTTACTGAATATTAACGAAATATTTGTTTAACTAACAGCCTTATTAAACTTATAAAGAATCCTTTCTTAAAAATCTAGTTGTTGTGTATGTTGCAGAGTAATGTTGCATATAAAGTAACTACCCCGTTAGGTAACTTAATGCTTGTGGCATTTCGTTGCTTCTTGCTATTTGAACCAAAGGATTCACGCTTGTTGAGTACGCAGTCGCCCCGCCGCAGAGGCCCTTAAATATTAAAATCCCTCTATGTGATTCCTTTCACGGCTAAGTAGTGATTGTTAACCGTCGTCAGGGAATGGATCTTTTTACGCTATTCATAGGTTGTCGTAGGCATGTATTTAAAATATTGATGACTTATCTGTAATAAACGTAAAATATTTATAAACAAAACTTACAACCTACATACGACGACAAAATTTTACAGCGAGCTTCAGATGTGAAGAAGTATATAATATTTCTAAAACAATCAAATTTTTTTTTGAGGTGAGAGTTATAAACGGCGTGCAGGCCGACCTTCCACCATGACATCTGTGACAAACCTCAGGACCGTAATAAGGGACTGTTAATGTACGTAAGTTCAGTTAGTAGCCGTTAGCATTTGGTCCCAGATGGTCACTCTAACACCTGGACTATGCACGTGGTATGAGCGTAATTATCTTTTGGTAAGGTAAAACATACATTTTATTTGTTCTTGGAAGGGTTGAAATTATTTGAATAGATATAACAATAGGATATTTAACATAATTAATCTACTATATTATCGAACGAACAATTCTTATAACTACTGTATATCTAAACCAATATTAATTTTTATTTAGTTTTCTCGATTTAGGAAAAAAGATAGTAACTGTGCCCGAGATGCATGACTGAATAATTAATAACAATGATGCTTACTTGTAAGGTTTATGGAATTAGTTTCTCAAAAGATAACATAGTATTTAGTTACAGTTGCAAAGTTTTAATCAAACTACATATTATGTGACTTTTTAATTAATTGAGGTTTTTTTTGCAGATTTGTGGCATTTCTGGTTTCCTAATTATTGTGACAGTTTGACTGGCGTTTATATTGCATAGCTGTCACAACTATATTGTACTCCTCTTTAAGTTTAGATAAGATTAATTATTAATATTCGAATGAAGTTCTTAAACTAAAGTGCTACTTAATCTGGATGTAGGGTGGTTGCTGGTTGTCACGACGTTGAAATGGGTTTGACAGCAATTAACTCGAACTGTGCTCTAATTAAAAGTGAGTGTTGGATACGGTTCAGATTCCCAGAAGTGGATTAATTTTGCAAAAATATGTCTCGTTTACAAAACTTATACATTTAAAAACCCATAAATTCATGTTAATCCGGCCTTCCTAGGAAATGCACAGTCTATAAGACATCTTATCTTAAATTTGTTTGTTTGTTGATACGCCTTTACGGATAAACCATACAACCGATCGATAAAATTTAATGGAGTGGTAGTTTGAGTTACGGAGATGGTCACACTCTCCTAGGATACTTTTGATCCCGAATAAATATACAGATCCCAAGGGAATAAAAACATCAAATCTAACGCGGACGAAGTCGCGGGCAACAGTGAGTTTGAAATAAATTTTAGAGTTTGTACCTACAGACTAATCCGCATATTGAAATTACAGTTCATTTGTAACATCTATAAAAAATCAATGAGGTAAAAATCAATCGTTATTGAGCTATTGATATTGCAAGTATTTGAAAATTTTTAGTCTTCCATTTTTTTTTGTATTTTTTAACCAGACTATTGGTTCACCACTGCATTCATGTTATAAAATCAGTAAGGTCAAAAATAGTAAAAGAAAACGAAAAGCATAATAAATAAGAAGATTATTTCATACCTAAATTAAATATCTATATATATATATATAAAACAAAGTAGCGGCTGGACTGATTTTCATGATTTTTAATTTGTAAATTAAGAAAAAAAAAAGATTTAACAAATTGACGACGTTCGGTTTGTTAGGTTGCTGTTTGTGCCTGACGTATGCGTTCCTAAACCAATGATCCGATTTCGATAATAGGTGAGCTGTTTTTATCAAAGAAGGGCAGTACTACGTCTGCGGGGCCAGCTAGTTATATATAAATACTATTGAATACTTTATTTAAATAAGAAGACAATTCTTACTTACTTTGGAGATGTGTGTGTGTAAATACATATAATATTTCGCCATAAACATAAGAGGATATTCTAATAAAAAATAATGGAGGTTTTAGTATTTAGGTATGAAAAAGTCTAAAATAACCCCGATCCTGATCCGCAGGGAGGAGCCGCCGCGGGCCGGCGAGACGTGCCGCGCGTGCCAACCGCGCTCCGGCCTGCATCCAGAATCCTAATTAGAAACTTTATAAGCCGCCACATCAACTAACATTTACCAGATAAGTATTTGTAACAATACAATTTATTGTATCGCTTGAGTATCGCATTGCTTAAAGAGATATCCAGCTGATATAAGCAGTACAATTAGGAAACTTTGCATCAGTTCTTGTTTTGTTAACTATTTTGAATGTATGTTGTCCGAAATCGAATAAGTATGTAAATAAAAAATCTGACATGGTTGTCTTTAGCATCGCCCTCCCACTCCACTTGGTAACGCGCAGCCGGGATGGGCTGTAAAACTGTAATACAGGCGTGTGGTTTCCTCTTTTTATCTTAGGGGTTGCTTTATTTTGTCAAAATAACTTAGCTTTACTTAGCGTACGTATCTCTTGATGATGGCATAAAAACTTGTCAGATTTGCATTCAATTCGATTTTTTTTTATGTATTAAAATTTGTTTAGAAGTTGTTTATTGAATTTAAAAATAGAGTAAAGAAGAAATATAATTCCAGGTCCGGATAATTTTCATCAGAATAATAAATATTCGGTAGAACCAGGGTCTGGATAAGCTTATGCTTTGTCTTCATATGGAGGGAGGAAGGAAGGGAGGAGGAAGTGCTTGAGATGACCGATTGAGCGGAAACAAGCAACAACTTCTGCATCTATATTATTATAGAGGACAAGGCTCTTATCGGAGCTGTTCGATGCAGTCTGAATGATAACCTAAAATGACCTGTTTGTTTTATCCAGCTTATATTGCAGTACACTGAGTTATAAAGCCTGTACTATGTGTTGCTTATTCACAGCTTTGTCGTCCTGTCCCGACTCTACCTTTATCTACAAGTATTTACCAATGGGCTGAACCAGAATTATTGATAACCATCCTGCACCACGCTTACCAAGTATGGGTTGATAGGGTTTACCTACTATTGAGATCGTAATATTACGAGTCAAGATCTTAGTCATCTCAGACATGCAGGTTTACAAATCAATGTTTTGGTTCACGAGCATAATTTCCAGAGATATAAAGCTTAAAAAACTTGAATTCAAACCAATTTTAGAAATTCTAATGGAACTTGGTACATAGGTGTATTTATTTGAGATGACAATACAATATTATGGTATGATAGAAACCTAAGGTTATACTCGCGACTTCTTTCATTGTTACATGTCTAGGTATATTGACTTCAAAATGTTACGTGTATAAACAACATTATTATTATTCATTGCTTTGTGTCTATGTTTTATTATTTTTACATCATTGTTTTTAGATCTAAAATTCTATGAAAAACATGCAGATCTGCTGGAACTGTAGCAAGTGTGGAGACGTGCTACGCGTGCCAAACGTCTCAAGCCCGTGCTAAGAGATGCAACCGGAATCGTAATTAGGAACTTCGATGAATCATTACACTTTAGCTATAATTTATGTGTACCAGTGAATATTAAATTTATTGAATCTTGACAGTTCAAGGCACTCGGTAGCTTAAATATACGATGAGATATAAACGTTCAGGAGATCCACGTTTATTAAACTTGTATAAGAATTAACCAAGAAGTATATAGGTACATACTGCTGAAATATTACCACAAATAAGATAACATTTTTGGCCAATAACAATAGACAAATATATCTATTTATATTTAATCATTGATAGAAACTTGTATTATATTCTTTAAAAGTACACTTCCGATGTGGTTGCACTACCATTCTCCTCAATAGTTTTCTATTGTGATTGTCGTCGTACGTGCCAACCTGACTCCGTAATCTCAGTAGTTTCGGAACATTTCCAAACGTAATTAGTATATCGTGAGGAAACCTCTACTTCTCTTAGAGTTTTCGTAGACATTCGTAGTATTCTCAATGATGTGTGTAACCCGCACTACGCCAGTGAGGTGGACAATCTAAGTTGTGCACAATCTGAGAGAATACTCAAGCCCAGCTGTGGGCGGATGGTGACTTTGAGGGATTGGATGTTGTTCAAGATGATCAGGTATGTCAAAAATATTGTATACAAAGCGAGCGGCTACCTCATGTCAAATACCTACTGCTTATTATGAAAGTGCGTATGACAATAAAATATGAGCTAATAAGTTAAATCTATGTAAACCAATCCGTATTTGGTCAACGTGGTGGACTATATGGTCTAATCCTTTCTCATACTGAGAGAAGACCCGTGCTCAGTAGTTGGCCAGTGATGGATTGCGATGAAGTTTAATAGTTAAGTTAAATCTGTGCTATGAGTAATAGTAGAGCCAGTGGAGGTAGGTACCCAATTCACAAAGTTTCTTCTGTTCTCCTGCATGCCCCGATCTCAAATGTTTCAAAGGTATTATGACAAGTTAAATCTGTGCTATGAGTGATAGTAGAGTCAGTGGAGGTACCCACGTCACAAAGTGTACCGACTGTAAGTCCTGTTAGCTGGTGTTAGTGAAAGTTCTATGTACGTAGACTGACTAGCCCACGCAGTCATGTTGACTGGGGCACCTCGTGGATGACTCACCGGAGCGTGTATCTTGAGAAATATTTGATGTGGCATATAAATGTTTGTGTTTTCCCAGGGATTCCATCCTCGGAACCCCGGGTAGGAAGCTGAATTTTTTTCCTCCTTCACAGACGCCGCCTAAGTATAAACAACTCATCCTAAATGTCTCCTTAGTCATAAACAAACTTACTTATTTCATTAAAAGGTTATAAGGTTTAGGATACACGTAAAATCCCCAAAAGTAGTAGCCAATCGCACTAACAGCACTTATAGTGTTTCCTTCCTTATATATAAGTACCTACGATGAGACGAGTTCTCCCACAAGAAATACTCTATCGTAGATATTGAATTTCTATTTATATTATTGTATTCATTTTCTTTATCTAGGTTTTTTCTTTACTATTTAGGTACCTATAAATAAATGTAGAATAAAAAATCCTAACATTAATACGAACGTTTGGTTGGATGAATCCGATGGGTTGATGGATGGATGTTTGTAAACCAATCACGCAAAAACTACCCAGTAGTAACCTACTTACTGAACGGATTCTTATGAAAATATAGATTTTTTGGGAAACGCGGCAGTCCAGAGCTGTCTAATACTATCTTACTTTGTATTGTATATTTACATAGGTATTCATTTCTAATGGGGTCGCAAAGTAACCTTGCTAGTGCACACAGCGGTTAAGCCAGGTGTATCTTGTGTGGAGTTTCTCACGTCCAGTTGTCATCCTAAGATGACAGTCACTAAGCCAACCCGACAGATGCAAGTTAGTACAGCGCATTGTGCTAAGTGCTCAGCCGCAAGTGTGGTCCCTACTTAATTAAACTTAGGTAGGTCAGGCTTCCCACCGAGACCTTTCCAAAGACCCATCTAACATGGATATAACCAAATGGTATTTGATATGAAATCTTGGGTTTACATTAACGTAAATTTTGTGAAATCCTGTAAGACATAATATATGTTATAAATAAAAATAATTACTTTTGACGTGTATTTATAAAATCTATAAGTTTCTGTACATTGAAGATATAAATAAAAATATGAATATGTGGGAATTGATTGATGCATTTAGACAGTTTTTACAATTTATGTCTGTTTATTTGTGCACGCATCACGTGAAATTCGAACGGATATTGGACAAAAGTGAAAGATTAGTATTTCGAATTACACAATTCTTCTGAGATTTATTTACTTCGGCAGACTTCATTTCTTTGAGAACTCTTAGGCATGCATGCATTCCTTAACCGCTACAGAACTTATCTACCTACATTCAAGGCACAACAATCAAAATCAAAGTCTGTGTGTGATACACGCGTTACTGTCGCATGAACTGATTGCTAAGATGTACGCCTCCGCCTTCTGTCACCCTTCCAACCTGAAGGGCACACATTTTCATACAAAAAAATAAGTAATTCATGGCATGCCTGAACCGTGGCATGTCTTGGCCATGGTGAGCTAAAGAATAACCTGTTGTGAGGTGCCTCAGGGGGTCATCTAGAACTGTAAAATGCTATTCTCCTCAACGCACGATCTCGCTTTTGATAATTGAGTAGGTACATAATGGTCAATTGCCCCAGTTTTATTGTTCCGCACGACTGAACTCCTCGACGGTTAACCTTCGAATGGCAACTCTCTACCCATTGTACTTGCTCGTCAGGCTGTTTACTAGGTACCTACATACTATTTTTCATGACTAATTTTTTACATTTAATTTGCAATAAACAGTGAACGTAGAAGGGCAATATAGTAAATACTCACAATATTAAAAATATTATTGATATTAGCGATCTATTTTATACATATTGAAAGAAGGTACTTTTAAAGAAACATAAGTAATTATTATCAATCTTTATTCATACATTTTCAGCGCGTAGCCTTGCTTAAAATACCATTTTATTTTTAGAACAGCCATAAGATCACCCAACAGTTTCACAAGCGCTACCTATGTAATGAAAGGAAATTAAAATAAATACGATATAATTGAAACGGTCCGAGCAGCTAATACTAGTGTGCACAGCGCACGCGTATAATCGTTTAATTCCGTTTTGAGTAGAGGTGAGCTCGGGTCGGTGCCTGCGTGATAGATGCGCTCCGGGATTATCAAACGTTGTGTCCTGTATAGGGCATAACGAATGGATATGTGTGGCGTGAAATGCGAAATCTAAGGTAGGCAGGAATTTGGGAAATACAACCAACTCCTGGGTGAGATTCAAAAGCCACTTCCGACAACTGGAGAAAGGCTGGAGTAAGCTTGCCTCGATTAATGTTATGTAAATATTAACCGTATTTTCATCGTTAATCTTATCTTATGTTATTAAAATTACAGATGCGAAAATTAATTTGTTTGCTACGCCTCCACGGCTAAACCATTCATCCAATCTTCACAGAATTTGGTTGAGAGGTAGTTTGAGTCATGTACGTGGTTAAAGAATACTTTTGATCCTGAATAAATATACTTACAGATCCTGAGGATATGAAAACATCATAAATTGAACGCGGACGAAGTCGCTGGGAGTAGCTAGTTTTCTAATAAACGTAGAGATTTTATTAGAATCTCATCTATGCAGGGCAGATCCACCAACGACAAAAGCATGATTTTTGTCAATATGTACTTCCAGATACTCATATATAGTGAAACGGACAACGTGTGCCCACGGCTCCAGCCTCCTTAAATTTTAATTTAATTTATCAATTTTGTGTCATAGACTAAAATCCATCCACTCATTCTCAGAATCTTTCGCTTTAGTAGGGTAGGATTAAGACACAGCGGTTTTGTTTTACCCGTTCGCTTTTATTTTTCAGCATTACTCTTATTTCCTTAGGCGTCTGGCACACGAAGTCGCGCGCTGCTTGTTACAACTTATCATAATATTACTGCAATGTGCTTGTTAGGAGAGGAACGAGATCGCGGAATCGTATTTTTACACAAAACTAACCTCTTCGTTACAGCTATTTAGCACTTTATTTTCATATTGCAATATTAAGTATTACATTATTAGATGTTTCTCTTCTCTCGCTCACATCATATTAATCATACAAAACAACTACCACAATGTACCAGAAAATTGCGATACAGAATAAGCTCAAAGCATAACATCAAAGCGTAGTTATTTTCGAGCAAACCAAAAATCATCATAAAGTTCTCGGTAGTAATTCCAGCAAAGCTTGAGCTCAGGATTACAAGTGCTCGTATAGTGTGGCTATAATTCTCAAAGAACATTGAGATACCATAATTTAATATGCTATCCACAACAGACAAACTTCGTAGCTCGCCTTTGTAGTATATCAGGGGACTCTGTGCTCGAACAATATTGACGCCATGTACTCGAGAGCTATAAACATGCATCGTTGCTCAAATATCCCATGGTCAGGCTCCAGCTCCCATAATACCTTGTGGAATTAACCTCTTTATAAAATAATGTATACTATATTATGAAACTAGTAACACGCACTTTTTATTTGTTTAAAATATTTTACAAAGACAAAACATATTAAAGGTACCTTACACATCTCTATCTTTCTAAGGTAATATCGACCTTTAAGCTGTTTTTATTATTGTATTATATAAGCTAAGACGAAACATTACTAAAGCTTAAACCGTAACGAAATAATGTTTATGCATTCAAGAAAATGCCAGAAGTCAAAATAATCATTTTATTAATTTATTAATTTGATTAGCAATATCAATTTAAAAATAGGCAATAAGAAAGTCATAACCAAACCGAAACATATTATTTGAGTACGTCCGACATTATTGATATAATTGGAACACTGGTCTGATCCAATGTCCGTTCCGATGCCGGCAGATACTAACGCGCAGAATCGTGACCAATCCCTGCGATATCCCTGCGATAGCGACCTCATTCTCGATGCGGTGGTCGCTGATTACTTGGCTCCGTGTTAAGAGCTATTATCAGTGTCGCTTCCCTCTCGCTCGCACTTTCTAACATTTACAACGACTGTAAAAGTCTTGGTGCACTTTAGAAAATGTGCTTTATTCACTATCCTGAAAATCAAATTTTAGGCTTTTTTAATTTAATTTTTTTAGTTTTATTGAGAGTAATGGCGCAAATAATTTGTAATTTTTCAAACCTAAACTTTTGCAATTGTTGAAAATGTTAGAATGTGCGAGCGAGAGGGAAGCGAATCTGACAAACGCTCCTTGTAGTTACTGCCGACCCGCTGTCATTTCATCGAAACGTTCTTTTCTAGCCTGTAAGAATTCTATTCACGATCTCGGGCACTGATCAAATAATACATAACTACAGTCGATAACATTACTTTTAATAGTAGGAACGATATCCGCCCCCACATTTTCTGATAATATTGTTAGGAATTTTCTCGTTAATCTCGACTAACGTGAGTGGACTTGATCAGGTACTAACTTACATATTTTCGAAAAGTAGGCTCTGAATATAAACCTCACTATAAAATATGCATCTAACAAGTAATTTCTAGTACGATGTATGAAATCTATTACATTATGTTCGACAGAAATTCAAAATATACTTAAAATTAAAATTCATTAAATATCTTAACACCCGTAACAAGCATGCGACACCTTGACTGTACCGCAGTATTAAGAAAATTGTACTGCGGAGATTGAATAGCTATATACTCACTCCTACTGTACTCGTATTGTACGGAAAAAGAGTTGCGAGTAAAAGTAGTACTGCCGGGAAGTAAATTTTGGCCAACACGTATATAATTTCGCGTCGCATCTGAGCTCGTTTGTCAAGACGCGGTGCGGGGCGACGCGACTGCTGCCTCCGGCGATCTATTTGTCCAGCTGCCACCTTCCTACGCTTAACAGCAGCTTTGCTTGATATTTTAGAATTTATTCCTCCTTTAGTCATCCGGACAGGCCGTCGTAAGTTCGCAATCTTTTATTTTTCGTACTTAAATTATATTTGAATTGTCTATTTCAATCAGCTTTGATAATCCATATATCATCAGGATATAGACATAACTAGTTCCAGTTACAGCATTCTCTTGATTCGTTTCTATGGAAAAAGACATGGCATTGCGTTTTCCCGTTCAACGGCTTCTATTTAAACTCGATAGCAGCGTCAATGGTACCGCAATAGATTTTCACTGTTAAGTAGATTATCTTCATGATTGATATTCTGCAATGCATAGGGTTAGAGCTTTATCTTCATGAACGCAAAAGGTATTGAAGAGAGTTCTAGAATTCGTTACGTTTTTGATTGGAGAGAACCATTCATTTTATTTTAGTGGTGAGGCAGATTTGCGTCAATAGTTTAGTGGCATGCACATACTGGTACTCTGGCTTCAGCGTTCCAAGTTACAGTGCGGTTCGACTTTATACATACACGAGACTTTGCCCGTTGCTCTGCCCGCTTGAAATTCTCTTATCTATCCCGCAGGAACGTGCATTTTATGGGATAAAAAGTCACTCTACATGATAGCCTACATAGTGACAACGCTCCGGCCCATAAATTATCTCTATTCAAAAAATCATAATATATTGTTAGTAAAGATGTGCTGCTAATGTTTGCTGGTTACATAACATACTATTAATTTTATCATATTTGTTGAGACTCGTTAAATATGTATATTGGTTGGAATGGCCGTGTCCTTGGGTTCAAAATTGCTGGTGTATGTTCTACTCATATTATAATCTACAGCTTAATTAACCGTTTTTATACAACGAGAGTTTATTAATTTTAGTGCTTAGCGAGGTAAGAACTTTATACACCTTACATAAGCGCTTTTATTTATGTGTTACGTGGTATCCATCTATAATTCGTAGTATTATTAGTACAAAGAGTTTTACTTGTTTGTAATTCTGCGCGCTCATGGGGAATTTTGAATACCGCACGCGTGTTTGTTTATGAATAATAGATAAATAGAATATTATATTGGGGGAAACAGCGCTGAGCAAATACGCCGAGTATTATTTTGGAATAAATCTGCTTTAGACTACTCTATCTATCTAATATCTACCTACCTTATTCATACCTATTGATGTACATATTTTTATTCCTACTTATAATTTTTCGACGACGTGGGCATTGCGACGTGACAAGAAATTCACGGATTTGATAGAGTAGTGGCAGTATTTCAAATGGATGGACGTTGTATTACGAGTGTTAAGGCTCCGTTTTTTTCGATTTAGCCATATAATCCTAGGATGTTAAGTGATCGAAGTCTGAAATAAAACTGGGGCAACCTAGTGGTACATAGATTGAAGTGTTTGGGAACATTTCGTATAGCCATTCATACATATAGGGTAGAATAAAGAGAGAGATAAATTTTAATCTTAATTTTTAATATAACCTTTTTTGTAATATACTTGCCGTGTAAAAATATTTGATGCCTGAATAAAATATTTGTTATGTATCGACAAACACACTATGATAAAATGTAAACCTGCTTAAAAGCCATAACACATTTTATTTGGCAATCAGAATTTACTCGTAAGTCTGTACGGTTGAAACTACTCGGTCACAGGAGTATTCATAAAAGATAAAAAGCAAACTGTATTACGTGGCACGGCTACGTTGGAATGCTAAACAGCGGTAATGATGAGTGCATGTACGTACAACATGTGCAATGTTCAGTCTAAATAACACACGAGATATAACGCCAGGTAACACGTAGACGTAATTTTACTAATGGTGGTGGATAACCTTGGGACGGGCTGCGGGCATAATTATCAGGAGCAAAGCGACGCTATGAACGACGTATGCGAAGTTTCCCTGGAACAATGAGATAATGATTCGGAACTCGTGAATGCTGTACAACACCATTGTCAAAGTTTCGTCAACCGTGTATGGTTGTACTTTCGTCTGTGTGCTATCCCAGTGCTGTAGAATCAATGTAATCATATGTTACAAATATAGCCAAAGCCATATTTACATATTCTACTAATACATAAAATATTATGTACGAGTATAGTTCGCAAAATCGTGTTAGTTACACCATTTATAACTCAAGAACGGATTTATATAATTTGGGTTTTGTTGGATTTATCTTTGCCGGGAATAGAATAGAATAACTATTAAAACATTTGAATAAATAAATAAACAAATTGAAAACGTTCGGTTTGTTAGGTTGTTGTTTCTCCCGTTGCGTTCCTAAACCAATGATCCGATTTTGACAAATCTTTGGTGAGTTATTATGCGCACACGGGTTTCGGTGTTGGTAAAAAATAAATTACCTACCAAGGAAAGGGCATGACGACGTCTGCCGGGCCAGCTAGTAATATATACATAGACTAACATAGTAGGCAAATTTTTCTCGTCTGATTGTCAACTGAATTCCTTTTTTTTATTACTTAACTATTGAAGAGTTTAAGAGTCATTAATAATAATAAAACAATGGAAACATCCAAATTCATATATGTTTTGATTAAATTTTCAATAATAACTCTGCTCTACATTCGACCAGTGGGCAGTTATTATAAATGAACATGTTTGTGATGATAGGATAAATGTTTGCAAAACAAAACTAGTAAACGCATTATTCTTGGAAAAGGGTACTCTTTTCTGAAATCATCTCCTGAGGGGGAAGAATAGGGGATGAAAGTATTGAGTTATAAATATGGAAAAGCGAATTTTACGAGGGCGGACCCGAACAGAAAGTTTAGTAATTCATCATTTTGTCTACATGCGTATCATGAAATTCATGACCAGACCATGCAGGAGAATGCATTTTGGAGAGTGTGCGCAGGATTTAACATGAACTTATTCCCTCAGCCCTTTTTTGTACCTCCGAACATTCAGACGTACGTCGAATTACCACCCCATCTTGCTAACATCCCCAGGACTTGTATAAAGCGTTTTTCTTTGTCGTTCCTCATATTGACATCTGATTCCTTATTCCCATATAACTGTGACTTCTTTCAAGGCTAAAGTGATTGGGTTTTTCTAGGCAAGCGTGACCGTATAGTTCGTACTTTTTATTGTGGTCGCGGTCAAACGCTTGCTTGCCTTAAATAAAAATAAAATAATAGGTACTGCAACAAAAATAAAACTAAGATTACATTACAATAACAATAATTAAATAATGATATTTAACAGCGGTGCGGTACCAAGGAAACAACTGGGTTCGCACTAAACAAACGTACCGGGGTGGAACCATGACGCTGATTTTCAGTGCCGCCCGTGGACGGGATTAGCCAGTGCCAGTCAATCTAACAAATATTAAAATGAAACGGCAGAATCTGGGACTTCATTGTGGAGTTTGAAGTGATATTGATACAGATAATCGTGGAGGATCACGTATTTGTAATTGTGGCGGCTCGGTGAACTTGTCGCGGAACCACTGCTCTTTTCACTAATTAATATTCGTGGTGCTGTGTAATGTGGTGTATTGTGAAAACATATGTAACCTAAAAGTTTTCTTTGTGCCTGCTTTAATCTTACTACGAAGCCTACAAGACAAGTAAATTGATGATTAGTGCTGCCCCATCATATACATTATAGGTATTTAATTGCAATTATTATGACTAAAGGTTGCCGAAGTTCAACAATGACACCTTTTAATTAACCCTAAAGATATATATAATAAATTAAGCACTGTTATTTTTATATAGAATCGGTGTAGCAACCGTATTATTTGTAGCCTGCCTTGTACTTTGCGATTACTGTAGCTCAGGCACAATGTAACCAATCCCAAACAGGACCTAGTCATAGAACGCGTACGGTGGAGCACTGTACAAATTGTATGGGTCATTATAATTCACTCAATTTCATAGATAAAATGACAGTAAACGTTGGATTTAACCAAATCCCTGAGGAAAAGCCGCAAATTTTGCTTTTTCATTCACATCGAAACGTGTATAATCAACGTACAATATTATTATAACCTTTGGGAGATTCACTTAAAAAATACCAATTTATAACTAGTATGGTATATATACTAGTCACTATGAAATATATACAATTAGGATTAACAAACTCACATTGAATGAAAATTGTACAGTGAAATGTTGGCCCTACTGGTCATGAGTACAGTACCCCCATTATACGAGTATATAAAGAGAATGTCGATGTTACTAGCTACACCCGATTTAGCCTTAGCTTTTTATTTCTAGCTACATACAAAATATTTAAATTTTGCTTCTAATGACGTCTTAAAAAATTTTATAACAATATTGTACGTACCTATAGGCAATGTCACAATATAGGTGCTGAGATATTTCTTCAATAGTAATAAAGTAAAATTTTTACTATCATCTACGGACATCTACGGACACAACACAAAGTCAATGTATTATTATTATTATTATTTATACTCTCTTCTGACAACGATTAAAACTCTCATGCCTGCAGGTTACCTAATGAGGCCTAGGGTGTTTTCACTGAGTGTCACAACAAGTGAACGTTACACACGTTACATGACTTCGAAAACTCTCAGATAGGTAGGTTCCGTTATATTTATTGAATTTTTAGAACTTAAACCCATCACTACTTTAGTAGGCGAGACTCTGATATATATTTTAATCAGCCTGTCACCGCTTGTCACAAGTTGCAATTCATACGCGATAAAAATATCAATAAAGATATGAAACTAAAATCGGTGGTGACAGCCGTTCCGCAGAAAAAATGAAAACGAACACGAATGGAAAATTGTGAATGTAATACGCGGTGTTTAATTGTCGCATTTAAAATTGCCGGGTGGGCAGTTTTGCCGACTGCTCCGTTTTGAATGTGGCAGGTAACGGCACGGATTTACCCTCGTTAAAGCTTTTAAGGCCAACTAGTTAAAAGCTCACCTGATGTCTGATTACTTTTTATACGCTTTTTAACGTTTTTTTTACATAATGGGTTTCGCTTTATCAGTTTTTAGTGTGCAAAAAATCTACTAGGTAGGAAAATTCTAATACGTAGAGTCTCGTGCTGTTCTGCGCAGCTTTGCCCGTCTGACGTACCTAATTTAAACCTTAAAGGGTTTTTAACTGACGGGAAATTTTTATTTCAGTTTTTTTTCGTAAGACGTTTTAAGTCTCATTGCTTACCTATTTCCTATTTCGTGAGGTCGGTATTTATATTTTTCATGATAACGCCGACATTGCAATCTATTAGTCATAAAATTTGCTATAATTTATTAGACATCACTGAATATAAGTACCACAAATTACCTTGAAGATTTATATACTTCCTACTAGTTTTGGTATTGTAAATGATTGATTCGCTTTCTTAGTTATCTTTGCCTTTTCTATCAATAAGTAGATCAGCACATACAATAACGTCCGCTTTTGTAAGATAGGTTACATTTGGACTGGGAAAGTCGCTCTACCCCGTCTCTCGAACCGACAAACGAGATGCGAAACAAAATGGCCGAAATGTGTGTCTCAATGTTCACTTTGTTTAGCTTTGTAAACATAATATATCATGCTTCTGTTTTTATCAACAATTACACAGTTTTTATATCAGGCATAGCTACTTTTATTCAGTTAGGCTAGCGTGTTGTACTTCGAGAAAGTCAATCTCATATCGACAATGCTTTATAGATAGCATCGAAAACAGTGTGTCGTGTTTACATAAGCTTTAAGTGCTAGTTGGCACAATGTTAGTTGGTTGCTGCTCCTTATTTCTGATTACTTGTAATATCCTTTTTAACGTTTATTTTACATAATTGGTTTTGTTTAGTTGTTGCATAAGGCCGCGATCGAGGTTGAGATCGCGAAAGAGGATATTTCAAGGAAACAAAGCGATAACTGTGAGTTATATCTTGACATCGAAACAGAAAATAATCAGGCGCCACCGCACCGAGGAAATGAGGCCAACATTATTGATCACGATCCTACTCCGTATAGTCTCACCTAGGACAGTGCTAAATTATGCGTAGCTTTTTGAATTGTTTTTTATACAGGAAGAAAGCGTTCAAACGTATGTCACCAGAAAATCGTTAATCCGCATTAAGAAAATTGCGAAATATGCGAAAATTAGTATGCGGATCCGAATTGCACGAGGCTCCGCCAAGTCTAGATTTTCAATCATTTTGTGGTTTCTTATTTCTGCTTTTGCTTTGATCTATGACCCTTGGAGGTCTTCTGATAGAAATTGACCTCCAGATTTGGCACCAATCTAACCGGCTTTCAGCCCTTTGAATGTCTGCTTGCTCTTTCAATTGAGTTGGCCCATCTCATGAGGAATGAATGTACTTCTTTGTGGTGGTCGATATTCGGGAATGTTTCTCCCTCAACGTTAATCGATCATTCGTACGATATCCATTATGGCGACCCGCTATGTCGGTATGATCGTCTACGGATTCCATGATTGCCAATTCAGTGAGGTAGCGAAATACCGGGAGTTTCTAACTCCATAGCGAGCTGAGTTACTTTGAATATTTGAATTGGACCGACATTAAACGAATGACCCGTTAGTTAGCAATGTTATTTGTATTTACATTCTATGATACAGTTGCATTAGCATTTAATTTTTTTTAACATTTACATTTTATGTTACAGTTGCATCAGCATTTACTTTTTTTTAACATTTACAGAACAGGCCGTTTGATGGTATGTGGTCACCACGTTCCAGGCCTTGAAGGACACGTTTTACACTCTTCTTGAGGCACTGCATGTCGAAGCTATGTGGAAATACATCAGATGGAAGCTCATTCCACAGATATATAAAAAGTATACTAATTATAAGTGTGTTTTTTTATGGTTATAAAATAGCAAACGAGCATGCAGCTCCACCCATCCGCTGCCGCCCATGTTTGTTGGTTTGTTGGTTTGTTGGAATGTTCTTCTTGCATAAAGATAGTTTATGGGTCCAAGACCTGCATAGGCTACTTTTTATCCCGTAAAGATAGATAAGGAAAGATAAGGAAAGACGCGGGGCGGGTAACGCATCGTAGGATAGTACATTTTTATCAATTTGGAATCGATTGAAAAGTTGTTTTAATTTCTTACAACAAACAAATAATTAAATTAGGTTAAGGCACCTAGAGACAAAGCATACCTAACTACTATGCTAATTATAATTAACGAAGGTAAGAAAGGTAACCTACATACGTTGTATGTTTATGTCGATGATTATCAGTATTATGGGAACATAGAGAGAGACCACAGAACGCCACAAATTTAATACCACGTGCGCTATGAAGTCTGTCTGTTGTGGCTAACACATACAATAATGATCACCCAATAATACTCATGCGTGGAGCGCTTTGTTTGTGTAACGGTTGCATAAGTTTTATACGATTTATCACCGAAAACTATAATGATGATGTTTGCTTCAATTTGTACTGTTAAAACAAGAATCGCCTATTTAATAAGTACAAAGTTAGTGGAGCTACCGTTTTAAGATTCAGCAGATGGCAACTCGCAAAAGAGTTGAAATTTAATATATTACTGCTAGTGCCCGCGACATCGTCCACGTAAATTTTATATTTTAATTCTTTCGGGATCCTGTATATTTATTCGGGATCCAAAGTATCCTATGACCACATTTATGTCTGAAACTACTTCTCTACCAAATTCTATGAAGACCGGTTGTATGGTTTATCCGTGAAGGCGTATCAAACAAACAAACACACTTAATTTCGCATATATAATATTAATAAAAGTAAGAAGTGGGACAATATAGTTAGCCACACATTTCCCATAGAGTATGATAGTAACGAATAGGCCCGCAGAAGTGGTATGGCCAAGCTTTACCAATTTAGTCGATTGTTAAACTACTCGTAGTTACATAATATCCAGAATATCACTACCGACTACAGAATACCACTCCAAGTCCAACCAGTCAATCCCAATCCCAATTCAAACCTCGGAGGAGGACGTCAAAATCTTACACTACGCTGTGACCGCTTCCTCAATAGAAAAACGAATAGCAAATCCTATTGTGTGCAAATCGCCATTTTACTTTGAAGAAATATGAAGTAAAACACAAAGTGATATAAAAAGCTGATTTGCGCGAAATATGAAGGTTCAGCGATCGTCACAAGCTGACGCGCGACACGCGCCACTCAAAAGAAAACTCCGCAGCCTCTAATATACATTCTACATTTCGTCACTTATATTATGATAAATACTAGCTAGGTGTAAATGCGTCATTGGATACATACACCTCTTTTTATGTTACAGTCACTTTGTATTATGTGTGCTTATTGTATGTATGTATTGATTTTATTACAGTGAATACTTATTATAAATGTGAAACCTAGTTTGTTTGTTTAGTACGCCCTCAAGGCTAAACTATACAACCGATCTTCACAGAATTTGGTAGAGAGATAGTTCGAGTCATGGAAAAGGTCATAGGATAGTTTTAATCCCGAATATTGGTACAGATCCTGAGGGAGTAACAACATCATAAATTTAATGCCAATGATATCACGGGCAACAGCTAGTTGGATACAATAATAGTTCTATTCTGTCCTGGTGTACAATAAAGTGTTTTTGTATTATATAGTATTGTATTTTCAAAATACAAATATATTAATAAAATAGAAAAGAATTATATTTATTTCGCTTTGGACTTTCATTAAGACTTGTATAAACACGATAAATATACAAACATTTGTACAAAGCAAAAAAGGGACCGCACTCAGCATTTGCAATGATTCCTATGGAATCATGAAGCTGATTTTCAGAACGGCCCCTTCCCAAAATCCTTACTAGTTCGGTCGATAAGCGCGTGCGCTTTTTATATCTACTATTAGGTGTCAACTACTAGATACTAGATAAAGACTAATAATATCAAATAGTTGTGCATCAAAGCAATATGAGAATATTACATACATACTACATATTAATAATAAAGTATTATTTACATCAATTAACTATCAATTAACGAGGCTTACTAACATAAAATATATCAATAGTCAAATTATAAGTCACTTTCTAGAGACCGGAATCTAGATTGGTAGACTGGTCCATTTTCACTAAACACTGATAGATAAGAAAATGACGTACTTGTATAAATCTTCAAGTTCCCTGCTTTAATGCACTATATTAAGGCAGAAAATTCGCGTGTGGTTGGTTTACGCTCAATTAAATCGTCTATGTCGACCTCAAAGCCACCTACAGATGGTGCAAAGTAATAGACCTGCTCTCCTCTCGTTTAAATGTTACTTGAACATCATATTTTCAGGATTTATTTCCTTCTGTCAGGAACAACGGATTCAGAAATGATATTATGGTCCAAGAAAACTATGAAAATGCCTGGATTCTGCGAATAAAAACATAGTACGGCGCGTTCAATTGTGTGTTTTTATTATAATTATATTCCGATTACGTAAATCCATGTGATTAGATACAGTAAGCTACGAAGTTTGAAAGAATTGATGAATTTATGTATGTTTGTCACTCAATCACGCAATTTTGATGAAATTTACATAGGCAACTTGTTTCCGAAAATTAGTTGACAAGGGGATAACACATTGCATGGGAAAACGAAGTCTTTGCGGGCGGAGTGGTGGAAAAAGTCTAGTAAGATAATATTGTCATCAATAGGACAATTCCTATTTCTTTTGCTACGGCTTAAATCTACAACCTAGCGTGAATATTATTTCCAAGTTAAGAGTGATAACATGTGGTCATAAAAAGTAAATAGATTAAAGAAACCGACTTCCAAGTAGACTGGTGCAGTGGCCACTTCGTGCCTACATACTCATTATTTTATTGTTATTACATAAAAATTATTACAACATACTTACTATGTAAGAACGGCCGGTAGTAAAAGGCATGCAACCATGTAAGCTTACCGGTCGATCACTGAACATTTATTTAAGACGGGCCCGCGTGATCGACTGGCTGCGAGTAGACATTGACAAGAATATAAAATATGGTTATCTCCGAAAGAAACTAACATTACGAAAATCTCTCTCGGCTACTGGGGTCAGGTATTGTGAAAAAACCAGCGTCGATATCACAACAAAGCCGAGGTGCTCGGCATCGTTGGCGTTGTTACGCGCACGTGACCCGAATGCCCACGATCAAATGTTCAGGGATACTTCAGAATGTTTCCGTTACGAGACGCGATCTTTTCCTAACCGAATGCGCTCTACACACGTGACTAGCTACACCACCCTTTATTATATGCCCTAGATACTTAAGAATTCAGACGGTGGTACCGTATTATTCTGATTTTATTTGAAACTCACCCTCGGCTATGCCTACGCCATCTAGTGCAGCCTATATAATATTATCCTTTTAAGTAAATCATTATATATTACCAAGATGGGCTATTTTACGACCTGTGATTCACATAGTTGATATAAGTGCTGTTAACGTATTCCTAGCGGTGGTTTCTGACAGGATAAATCGCCCGATTGAAGTGCCAACGAACAAATACTGTGCTCTTCATAAATTACTAGCTGTTGCCCGCGATTTCGTCCGCGTTAAATTTATGATTAATATTCGGGTTTACAAGTATCCAATCAACACCTTCTCCGTCACTCAAACTATTGCTGTACCAATTTCTATGAAGATGTTTCATATTATGGTTTAGCCGTGAAGGCGTATCAAACAAACAAGCAAACTTATTTATCATACAGTCGTCCGACGATACCGTCTTCTAGACAGGGCAATCGTGGGTGTGTTCTGTGAGAGGCAGGCACGGTTGTACCGAGCTGCATAGCCTCCGCCGCTTAGTAGCTCGGTCCTAGACGATCAGGGCTAACGCGTGTTTGTTTTAATTTGAACACAATTTAAAGCAGGTAGAACCTGTAAACGGTTCGCCCGACCTGTAAACTCTTCAATATGTTTAGGATTGATTTTATTAGTACCCCTACATTATTAAGTAAACCAAAGCCTGTTATGTTACATGACATGCATGCCAGTCTGCATTACTCTACAACCATATTAAAAGCATATTACATATTTACCCTTTAACAAAAACTAATTAATTATTATTAATAAAGGCCCAATTCCAATTCCCAATTTCCATGGTTTTATTTTTTGTAAAGACGGACCCCCGATACAAACTTTTCTCTCTTATTCTACCGGTGTATACTACCTTAACTTAAGCGTTCAGTAGTATGTTAGTTAATCCAGCCATCCATCCCATATACTTTTGCATTATATTCTAGTAAAGTCCACATAATTACATAAGTAGAAAAACAAAGGTATAATTTTTTTTTTTTAAAAGTAAATTATGTGAAAGAGTTGTTTAACAATCATATTATGCAGACCTATTTGTTATTCATGCATGTAAATCCCACAAAAAAAGTTTTAGGTACCTACTAACATTTAGTATACCTCAATAGTTAATAAATATTTTGAACAGCGACAGTATCAGTAAATATCTACGAC
Source organism: Dalla quadristriga (assembly GCA_018245335.1). NCBI lineage: Eukaryota > Metazoa > Arthropoda > Insecta > Lepidoptera > Hesperiidae > Dalla > Dalla quadristriga. The sequence continues at coordinate 21,130 of DWLO01000319.1, forward strand.
AAAATGACACAAGTGCATCGCAAAAGCAAAAAGTTTGAGGGTGCATGAGGGAGTTTTTCGCCGCCGGCGTTATTTTTGCACAGCAACACAACAGATATTGCTCTGGCAGAGTAAAGATATTGCATGTTGCTGTCACCGACAGAGGTTTCAACTGGCTTATACACTTGTTCCAGCCCACATTGTAGTCGGTGGACCGAGGGATACAATATAAGCTTCAGTAAGTGTTTACCCGTGCTTCTATCTTTGCGATAAAAGTTTCAGCAGTATGTTTACTGCTGTTTTTATCGGAGTAATCAAAAGCTTTGTGTGTAGATTTAAACATAGAAGTGAGTCCATTAAAACGGACCTCCCCTTTCAGGTGTAAGGGCGTAAAAGAGTTATTTCCACAAATTCTACCAACTAGTGATAGCCCACCGAGCGACGTGTCCTGTGAATCAACGAGCAGCTCTCCGCTCGGTCGGGCAAAAACGGTAAACCATTTTACGGTCCATTGTGAAAGAGGATTGGCAATTTCGTTCCGAGCTTACTCGACCATCGGCCGGGCAAGTTTTACAACGTCTCCAACGTATCGCGAGCGCCATGACGAAACTGTTTATACTCGCCACTCACGCTGTTGCACCTCCACTTGATTTTACCACTCCTTAAATGCATATCCTTTACTAAATTAACGTAGAAATCCTACGCCGCAAGGACTAAATAAAGTTGTATCGTAATTTGAAGTTACATGGTTGTACATCTCGAATAAGTATATTATGAAGTCTACCAAGTAGTAGATTGCACCACAAATAATATATACATACCTATTTTATTATTACTCTAGTATTTTCTACAAGACAAAGAAGGACGAGACAAATACACTCAGTTAGGTACTGTATAAATAAATAATAATAAAAAGCCTTTTATTTATTCCTTTTCCTACTCACTTTACAATATTAGTTACAGAATTAAATATACAATAATAATCATATAATATAATATAAATCAATAATATAATTTATAATAGGTACATATAATACATCTATCAT
>DWLO01000320.1:0-22134 GCA_018245335.1 Dalla quadristriga
ATTCATTAATTTTATTTTTGAATTGTATAACTAGACTATAAAGTAGTTACAATATAGCAGAAATCTGACTATTGCCACCAATCTTAAACAGAATTCAAAAATGTTCTTTAGTGTTCATTCGTCTTTATCTCTGTATTATCTCTTTCTTAGTTAAAACACGGTGGCAGCCCTAATCTTAGGGTCCGATGTCGTGTAACAAGGGGTCGGAATGTTTGAGGTATCGACGCGGGCATGCAGAATACGACTGCGAACATTTAAATTGAAATCGCCGACGCGTTTATGCGATATTGAATTAGTTCTTGGCGTAGTAGGCGGATTCTGATTAAATTTTACGTTAAAATGTACCTTCATTGTATTTGTCAACAATGGCTGGACGACTTCACTTGGGAGTTGATACTTACTGATAAAATAAATGTGAACAAAGTATATGAATTTCAACTGAACTTAAATAAATGTTATATATTTTTACTTTGCTATTTCGGAGTAAACGTTGTAATGCTCAAAAAGTATGAGAACAGTTACAGCAAGACCAGAATAGTAGTTAAGAGGCCTCTCACATATCGCATCTCTCTCGCTCGCACATTCTCTCTCACACTTTCAATAGTTGTAAAAGACTAGGACTAGGTTGTACTTTTGAAAAATTTGCGTCGATATCATTGTTGACAATTAAATTACGGAAAATTTAGACAATATATTTAAATTTTCGTATACCTACCTAGTTTTTGATAGAGAAAAAGGACGCAAACAATTATTGAGATTTTTTCTGTAAAAAATGAGGTATATGAAAATTAAAAATGTCTTAAATGTCGGTAATTTTAGTGTCAGCAGTGATATCGAAGTAAAATTTTTCAGTGCTCATTAATTTACCTACTCGTTTAGAACTGTAATGATTGTCTGTCCGCCTTAATTATATAAAAAAAAAATATTACTTCGCCGCCATTTTGTCTGTTACAATGCGCTAAACAACCACAACAGCTATTTACGCGGTGCCTAAAGTTAATAAGATTTATGAGTAAAAAGATATCTTAATTAATCACTAGTTGATCACTTAATTTTTAATTAACGTTTATAAGTAAGATCATGTATTAATAAGCAATCGATTGGTATTTCAACCACATGATCGCACAAAATTAGATAAAATGTCGAGGTTCAGTATAAAAAGATAAATATGGCGGTGGGGTGCCAAAGTTCGCGATATGTGGTCCGCCGCACGAGTAGTAATTAACACCGCCCCGCCGAGTGCCTTCCTCGCGTCCTCAGAGTAAATATACGTACAGAGATGCCCATTATGTGGAATAACTTATTTATGTTATCGTTAATGTGAGAAAATCAGCTAAACTGCAGAATACGGGACCTGATCCTTTTAAGTGCCAAAATTATTTTAAAGTAGTTAAGACAGATTCACGAGCTATCTACATTTGATCCCATTAATCTGCACATTTAGGTGATACAACGGTTTTTAGCGTGTTTTCAAAGCGTAAGCATTGTTAACGTCTACAGTATTCCAAGTTCTCATTACGTTATAATTTACGAGTCGCAAGCCTTTGCCTCAGGATTAGAACTTAATCTTTCACTACACTGCCACAACAATTCACGTCGCGTTTGTTTGAAGCTTGGTCTCTGTACGGCTTACCCGGGTACCCGCGTCCCTCCAGCCCACATGTTGTGCCCCCTCCCCCCTACCCACGCAACTCTCAGCGAGGCACAGCGATTGAATTAAACTTCGGCACGGTTGTTGTGGTTCAGATCCGGGGTTGGTTTTGTCGCCGGCGTTTTGCGCAGCTGCGATTAAACTAACAATACTTGTCCGGCATTTATTAGTTTCACTATCGACGTTACGGTTCGTGTTCGAAATTTCTTTGGAGCAAGTGGTACCAACTATCCGACATTAGTTTGTTGCATCGACGAATTTGACAAGCCCGGCTATGTTATAATATATTCATTAAATAACTTGTTAATTACGTAATATTATATTATAATAAAATATTTGAAAAGGGATAAAGCACCAGACTGATTATTATTTAACTAAGTAATTAAGTATTGTATTAATTAAGTATTGTTGTGTATAATCGCGTAATATCTCACTATTTGAAGGTTGACTGCCAGATAATGCTATAAGCATTAAGTGTACCTTGACTATACACATTATTTCAATGGTGCTTAACATTTTAAATAAATCACCACACTTTTGTAGCACTAAACCACATACACATACGCTCAGATAATAAAAGATTTAGTTAAATTATGACTCGATACTTTAGGCACTAAAACCATTTAAAAATGGCGCACATCCCTCTGTAACTCACAAAAAAAAAATAACAAGTAGGCAAAGTTTGCGCATTATAAACAGAAAGATAAAAGGAAGTTTCTCTTGTTAACCCCACGCTGCATAGTGCATGAGCTCAATGTCAACAGTTATAAGTTTTTTTCTACGTACAATGAGTCTCCGAAACAAGGAGTGTAGAGCACTAGGTGAGCACTATGGGGTGGGTTGTTCTCCAGCTAGGGGACAATTAGCGCGAGACTCGGCACGACTTGAGTTTTAACAACACGGCTCGGAACACTCGGCATCATTCACACGAGATGGTTCTACCTCGGGACTGTACTTACCTATCCAAGAGACATAGTAATGGAAATGAAACGCTATTTGGTATCGCTTGTTAACTGGGACACGTGGAGTTTGAGCGAGCATTTCAGCCAATATTATTATAGCTGTGATTGTCACAAAACGGCAGATTAATGAGGCAATTAGAAACGATTTTGGTAATATTGCGGAGTCGGTATTTTACCGCTACTGTGCTCGACTCATTGTTGTGGAGAGAACAATCGTGATTATATAAAATTTAGCTTGAAATTCATTCAAGTAATTGCTAAATCAATTAATTTTACGCCAGATTATGTTGCAATTAATATTTGTGATAACAGACGTCGACTTCTTGCGCGGAAACTAAGGCGAATCATTTGACTTTAATGAACATAAAGTCAATATAAATTAAAGAAATCTTAACTAGAGAAATATTATTTGTAAGCGATGGTATGGTAAAATAAATCGTTATCGATATAAATTAGAATTTATAAATCACCAATTACAGTTACATACTAAAATCGAAAAAAATTACTTCTTACGATAAAACTATGTGAGATCCGGTTCAAAAAAAAAGATGTGTAAAAAGCATTTCAAGACTTCCAAGACTAGAATAGCTATTCTTTTGCCTCTAAATATTTTTGAAATTTCATGTATCGCAAAATGCGTTGTTCGGAGCTGTAACATTACGACAACATTAAAAGATCTAGGGACTCTACTACTTAAGAAGCCTTGTTATCAAAACAGTTCAAATTTTATCATCTTTAATTTCATTTGTATTTTTCAAGCGGTGCCAGCGAACAATTCAGAAGTTTATTTAGCAAGAAGGTATAAGTAAAACTTTTATACCGGTACTATAGCTTTTTAGCCGACATCCGAAAAAGAGAAAGGTTATCAAATCTTTTTATTGTTAATGTACCCCCCTGACATCCCCTTTAGTCCCTAACTGAGCTATTATAATCCCAGTCTGTAATCGTTAGTATTTGTCCTAGTATTTGTACTATTTGTCCTATTGGTAACGGATGCGTTGCTGTCCCTGAGCAATTAAGTTGCGACCATTGCGACCGGAACAAAATTGTTGAAAAACTAATATTCCACGGCCGAAATGGATGTGGCGGTGGTACCACCCCGGGCGGCCCGTATACAGGTTCTACCACCTGTCATATTATTCTTAACGTATCAACCACGCCAAACAATATACCGCATAAGCCTATATTTAAGACAAAGTGGTATTTGAACGGTTTAATGCGTGTCATTATACGACTTTGATTTAATCCGGGCTTTAACAAACGAGCGTGTAAAGCGGAGATATTAACTTTTCATCATTTGTTTACGTTCGCATAAAACTAGATTACGTTTAAAAACTCATCTACAGTGAAGTATTCGGAGGAAGTTATTAAACGTCGGGGTAGTGAACGCAGTCAAAGCGTAAATACATACATACTAAAACTAAATGCAAACGGCAATTCACGCGTGTATAATAAGCAGACTATTTAGAAGAGGAAAGTCTTTCCGATGTTATGAAACGCACACGCAATGCAAGAGAGCTTTGTAAATGACTTTACTGCTCTGCTTTTTATATTTTTATTATTTCATATAAAAGCTTCGGACTTTAAAGTATGTTATTTTACTTTGAACTTTATACTGCTTAGTATATGATTTGGTAGAAATTATACTTATTTATGTTAATGTTAGTTCCTAGTAGTCGTACTAATATTAAAATTGCAAAAGTTTTTAAGGATGGATGTTTGTTTCTCTTTCGCACAAAAATCACACCTACGGCAACTGTTTTGTCGTAAACCATCCCATAAGACATTGAATAAGGTATGAAAGTTGGCTGAGCTCCGGGAAAATACTTGTCATTTACAAATGAAATTATATTGTTATATTGTTCCAACAAGGTTTCAAATGGACAATTATTATGGCTAATAAAATACATAGCTTTGCTTCTTGCAAAATACTTCCAAAATTTTATTTTATTGATTAAGAATGCCAAGTGAACATTAAAAGAAAGCTTATTTAGGTATAGTTTAAGACTTCAATATATGATATTGTGATAAGTTTAAAAAAATAGTCAGTTACTAGCGGAGGCTTATGCATGATGTTTAGCGATAAGAGGCGAGTTGACGACGAGGAAGGGTGAGAGGACAAGTCAAGTGGTGCAAAATACCGCTACACACGAGCATCGCCCTTCAACCTCCAGCCCTTCTTTATTATAAGCTGGCTAGGAACATACAAGCTGCCTGCACATGTTTATAGATAGTGCGCCATGTCTGACGCTCAGTAATTATGACGTTGCAATCGCGAAGTTGGCTTTGAAAATGTGAATAGTAAATGTAAAAGGTTTTAGTCAGTGCTGGCTGAGTAGTTTTGATTAAGATCCACAATCTATGTATCTAAAGGTGAGTCCAGATTAACTAACATGTTATAAAACTTCGGTTATAGAACATGTAAGGGTTTCTTAAATTTTTTATAACATATAAATAGACCGTACACATTCAAATAATAGTGCAATATAACAAACTTCATGTCTACAATCGCTGTTTTTAGTTCTGCAGTGCTGTTCGTAATGTCCAACCATCAAATAAACATGCTAAATAATGTTGTTTTATAACATGTTCGTTATATTAACGTGTGGACTCAGCTTGAGATATATCTATATAAGAAATTTGTCTTCGGAGGAAAACCATAGACTGTTTTCTATAATCTATAACTTTAGTTTCAATTTGAGATCCTCAGACCTTATTTTGAGAGGAATTGTTCGTTATACGCTTTATCAATAAAATAGAACATTCTCTTATGTACTCCATACGTAGCTGACTACTCGACGCTCTTAAGCATCAGAGAGTACGTGCGTGTGTGCATTAAAATATATGAGAAAGACTAACAATACAAGATCAACTCAACAATATCACACTGCTCCGGCAAGAATTGGCCTATTATCCGTGCTTTAGAGTCACGTAGAATGGATAGAAGTCACAAATATTGCATCTCTCCACTTTCAAAACATTTTGCTTTGACATCGACTTTCTGATTTTAGGCAGTTAAGTTTAACGAGGCTGTGCACAAAACCTAAACCAAAGATAGCAAAAAGATAGGACCGCCTGTACCAAATTTGCGTTTAAAAGTTAGAAGTCTGGTAGCTGCTACCCGACATTGCAACACAGCCTGCAGTATTTGAAGCACTCATGGCCCCGCGTTGAGTATCAATCGTAAATGATCGATACGGGCAAGCTACCCCGACGGCGGACAAAGTTTGAATGGGTAACCGCTAGTGGCAATATTTCATAGTGGCGAAATTTGGATTGCCACTAACCAGTCATTACTGAAGCAGTGGAGTAAGTACTCCAGTTGTGAGGCAAGGTCTTAATCTTGGAGTGGACCACCAATGGGTTCACGCCAGCCTCAGTGCTTCTCCACTCATTGGCAGCGACTAATTTTTGACTTTTAACTTCGGCCAATTGGTCCTATTAGAGGTCCATCACTTACCATCAGGTAAACTACAAGTGCATTTTTTGCTACGTTCATTGGATAAAATCTATGGCTATTTTGACTTTTGGTTAGTCAAGAAGTAGAGAGTTTTCTTTTTCAAACAGTTCCATTCAAGTGCACGCGAATCTTTTTCAGATATGCTGAGTGAATTTAAAATTAAATAACATAATAGGTTCTCAATGGGAATGCAGTCGAAGAAACTGGAAAAAGCAAATGTTCTTTTGATTTCAGTTTGCGCCTTCTGAATTTATTTACCATCATCTACGAGATCTTTAAATCGCTGCAGTTTTAGTTTATTACTATAAGCGATGAGATCCTCAGAAAATCTCGACGTTTCATGAAAAATCCTTGATTATTGCACGGAACGAAGAGAAATACGAATTATAAGCGAGCTTCAAACTCCTTCGTGTAAAGGCAGGATCGAATTTAGGTCATCTATAGAGCCAAGGTCTATCTCGGTTCAAATATTAAATTTCTGCTTCGATGCATTTATTACAAATATTTCACCATACGTAAAATATGCTTAGATGTAAAGACAAGTATATTACGAATATTCAACTGAATGTCAGCGCGTAGGTGTTATAAATTCAAATAAGTAAGTGCTCTTCCTTACATTTATTAATATCCACAAAGCAAATCCCCTCATGGCTGTGATATTTAGTCAAATGAGATCAGGAAGTTTCCAAGGAACATTGAGCCTGAGATGAACAGATATGAGATATGGAATTTTCGATTGAGAATAACGTTATACCGTATTTGTAAATCTGTGTATGGAAAAATATGGGAATTGTGAAATACTTTCTTAAGGTTAGCCATTTTAAAATGAAAATATTTTTTCACTTCAAAAGCCATAAAGTGAATGATGTATCGTATACCTTTTAGTTTATAAAAAGCGATGGCAGGCAGTGGTTAAAACCTTAGCCTCCTAGTTGGAGGTCCAGGATTCGGACCTTAGGCACATCGATCATCAGACATTTAGAAGTTATGTATGTTTAAACTTTGGCTTAAACTCGGCCAAATTAACGAAAACAATAAAATCAATTTCTTTTTTACGGCACCCCTGTGCAACATGTCTGGACAAAATGGTCAAAAACAAAAGTGTAATTATTGTTTTAAATTACATAAAGAAATGTGAAATAGAGGTTAAAAAAAATACGCAAGAATTTTTGGATGTGCTATTAACGCTGTCATTAACGTTGTGTCATTAACGCTGTTTCATTAAATTAAATTAAAATGTAAGCTGATGGCAGTGGGTTGATTTTTCCGCACAATTTGCTGTGTTGTGTCTTTTCAATATCATACTAAAGTCATTCTGTTAAAAAGGTTGTAATAATTTAAGTACCTGTTTTTTAAAAAGAGTGCCGCAAGTTTTTTTCCTCCGGCTTTTTTTCTCCCGGCCTACCCTAGATTAAATATGTAAAGTGTGTATTTTAATATTTAAAGATAACAAAGATAGGTATTTTCTATCGTGACATTAGGGATTTCCATAATAATATAATTACATTAAATCGCTACTTGAGAATATACACAATATTATATAATATTTGGGTGAAAGAGATCGGTAAGGTCCATTCTTCCTTTTGCTAATAGAATAGGGTACCCATTGATCTTCCGCTGTGTGCAACCATCGTCCAAGGTTAGAAGTTAATATTGTAAGTGGCAAGTGCATCCAAGTATGAAAATTTCATACATATATTACATTTTAATAACGATAGTGGTAGCCTCGTGGTTCATATTTCGGCCTCCGGCTCAGGGTTTGGAGTCCCAAGTACCCTTTTTACCTCTGACTATGCTAAGTTATGTGAGTTTTAGGAAACCAAATATCAGTCGCATAATCGTAGGCGGAAAATATCGTGAAAAACCTGGACGCATGAGAGTTCTGGATAATGATCTCAAAGACTTCCCGAGGGACTGTTAGTTAGTTAGTCCTGTTAGTGCGTGGTGTTAACAGGAATATTAGTTGTTAAGCATTCGTTAGTAATAGAACTGTGGAAGTTAGGACTGTGAGTGTAAGTTAATCCTGCTAGTAAATATAAGTAATCGTTAGTATTCGTCCTGTTCGAAGCTGGTCACAGATGCGATGCTATCCTTGAGGACTGACGTGGTTGCCTCTTCTATAAGAGAAAAACTTGTAGCATTAACTCTTTGCTAATAAAATCACAATTAACGTATGTGCCGATAAAGTTTGTCTCCCCAAAGCTGGCCATCAGGGGAGAGACGAGCCCGAAGGGAGGCATTAATACATTAATCACGTCACGTACTCTTAAATATACGTTAATATTAGGACCTTCATAAACCCGCAGAATTCCAAACTGAACTTGTGTGGCAATCAGGTGACCACCACGACGATCGAGTTATCCATTCCTTCACTTCCTTGTTGTCTCAGCTATTTAACTATTAAAGTGGACCGTGAGGAAACTAACGTATTCATGACTTGAGGAATATTTTGCCGGTTTTACGAGAGGTCTCCGTACCGAATCGGAAAGGTTACCTATTCGGACCCGTGTCTACGTGAAATATAAACCACATATGGCACATAATTTGAAGGATTCAAATAATGCCTGAAAAGGGTTCGTTCACGAACTAGATTTTGTTGAACTCGACAGCGTAGGGTTGTAGAAGTAAAGTGTAAGTTGTTTAGGCTGGGATTTGGTTGTGAAATGTTATTCAATTGAATTAACTCAACTTCCAACACGGCTCGTAGAATAAGTACGCTGAAGTGGCAATGAGTAGCCCACGTCGTTTGAAGTACTGATAATAGATGGGGAAAAAAGGTCTTCCAATGGAGACCACGACTTGGCTTTTAAAGGCTGATCGATGAATGGATGGAACTCAATTTATACCCACATCTTACAATATAATTTTTGGATAAGAAATATGTTTTGGGTCATTCGGTTAACAAAATATCGTACTTACCTTTCTGGCCAAAATGTATTATGTCTTCTATAATCTACATAAATATGTTATGCAGTATCATGCTTGTCTGTCTGTATGTATGTATATTATAAACCGGTTTACGGCTTAATCGCCGGGGCTTTAATAATATTTTGGCAGAGAGATCACTCTTTGGCCTAGAAAAAAGTAAAGTACTCGCTGCACGAACTCAACGTGATAGTCAAATTCCAAATTGCAAAAGCCAGTAGTAGTATTATATATTTGGAACGGGCTGTCGACCAGTTAGACGGATATGAATTCAAATTGGCAGTTCTTGATGACAGTTGCCAGGTGGCTTTCCAATACGTTGCGCGTCCCTAAATCCGTAGCATATATCTACGTCTCTCCACATTTAATGATCCCCTTTGAAGTATCAGAAAATAATCTTGAATCTGTTTAAGATACCAAAATTACGAGTTTCGACAATACCTCCGATGAGATTAATGCTCCACTTCTAATAACATACCGCAATGTGGTGTCGCACGACAAACGTACCTGAAAAAGCAAAAGGAAAGTTATTAGACGGCATAATGTAATATTTAGTTGTCAGCGGTTGCTATCAAGCTTAATTGATAGCCCGACAAATAACCTTCTTATAATAATAAGAGTTCAATCCAATTTTACTTTGGTAAAAGATAATCTCCCACCAGGCTAGGTGATCATGCATGGGAAGCGTTCGAAAATCAGTTGTGCTAAGTCGATGCTTCTAAATTGTATAGAAAACATCGATAGCACGGTTCAGGTTTTGTCGTGACGCCATCAATTGTTAAGAGACGGGGATTTAGCACACCATTATATAAAAATATGTATGTGTTTACCTAATTGAGTCCGTCGTGATGATACCTACTTAAAAAATTATATAGAGGAAGCTCCTCCAAAGCCGGCAACGCACTCTCAGAATCCACTACGGTAAGTGTCCAAAGATGACGACATCAGTCTCTTCACTAAAATTAATGTTTGTTTGTTTGTCTCGTATACGTTCCTATACCATTCATCCGATTTGAAACTTTGGTGAGTTGTTGTGCACACACCCGCGAAATTCACTGATTTGTTTAAAAAAATGTTTACCTACAGAGGAAAGGGCAGGACGTCTGCCGGGCCAGCTAGTATCTTACCTTACTAATATTATACATACGGAAATAAGTTTGTTTGTTAAACAAAACCTAAAGCATTTAAGCGACCTTCGTAAAATTTGCCAGAAAAGTAGTTTGAATCACGGATATGGTCATAGGATACTTTAAATCCCGAATTAATATACAGATGCCGACGGTATGAAAACATCATTATTTAACGAGAGCGAAGTCGCTGGCAACAGCTAGTAGCCTATATCTATTAGTCGGTTAGTTATACATCTGTCAGAATAGTATCACACCCTGAAAATGTACCACTCTAAAGCGAGAAGTTAACTACGAAGTTTACTACGTTGTTGTATCTCATCTACGGACACATTCCCCTCGGCACAAATTGTAGAGTAGCCTCGCAGTGCGGTCCGGCGGTGCCACATGCAACCTCTGTACTAATGAGATACGCATAGGGCTGCATCAACGTCCACATTTTGTAGACTTTTCAAATGGACAATATTACAGGGGATTAAGTAAAAACACGCTCAACGTTGAGCTCGTCCACGAGATACGTCTACAAAATTATGTGAACCGGTAACTGACAGCTGACGGTGTCTCTGTCACCGACCAATTTAAAGGAAAATTTAGTAAACATCGGTAAGTTCAAATTTTAGCCACCGGTTCAAATGAATTTTAGCCACTGTACCACGAGAATTTACAGTTTGACAGTTATCGAGTGAAGTGACAAGTAAAGTCGAGGTTGAGGACGAAACTGATGTTAGCGAATTACATAGATGGTTTTAATGGGCTACCTGGTGGAGGTAAATTTAATCTATCGGTGTTGCTAATGCGCACACAGAGCGATAGGAAAATGTTTACAGCCGTTTTTTAAAGAACCGTCAAAGTAATTCTCCAAAACTTGAAAGGGTAACAATAAAAAATAACACTTTAATCTTAAACAAAGAAACAATATGGTACTGGTTTTAATAATGAAAACCCACTGATATTATATGGATAGACTTACTTACAGGACTTAACATGGTCATTACCCATGAATTCGTATAAATACGGGGTTGTCCGTTTGCCCGCGTAACTATTATAACATATTTTTATATCAAGTCATATTTTTGAGCGCATCGCTTCTTGTAAGGTGTTCTTGAATAGGTATTACTGTTTTATATTATGGTTTTACACGAAAACATCTAGTCTTTAGTAGTTTATATGAGATAATGCGCAGAAAATTAACCAATAGCAGTAATTATTGAATAGGTACGTTGTGTATATCAATATAATGAACAAACAATAACCCGCAGATTATTTTGTCAAAAATTGGCAACCCTGTATTCTGAACACATTCGGAAGCAAGGTACTGACGATGGATTAACGTGTTTGCATATTTTTAAATGTGCATTATCACTGTTACCTATTTAACTCATCTTGTGTAAGTTTTGTGTAAATATTATTTGTATTACAATTATATATGAATATTATTTGTTACGTATATTGTCAACGCTTGGACGTTTGAAATTGCTGAAATTCTTGACTAATTATTAGGTACTACGTATTTATTTCATTTAACGTAAAACGTAATTGAACGTAAATATAGTTTTATACACAACTATTATAAGAAAATAACACAATAAAAATAAATCAAGTTCAACCTATACTCAAATTCTACCTAAGTACTCGTTTACGTATTAAGTTTTTTGGTATCATGAAATTGTCTTCATGAAATAAATCAATCACTATATTCAAATGTCATTGTATTCCTCAGTTTATAGACATAATGGCCATGTCTGTGTCGAAAACAAAAAAAACCTACTCTTTGTCAACTTTAATTACACTAACTTTAACGCGCAGCCATTAGTATAGATTATTTAGTTTCCAAACTTACCGGCGCCGTTCGGAGACCCAATTATTCAATTAAAACGACAGGACTAAGTCGAGGAAAGACAAATTGTCTGAATGTATCCCTTCAACGGGGTTTCGTTTAAAAGTTAATTATCGTTTTATTTATGTTGGGAATATTTACCAGGAGCTTGAAATCTGGAGTAGGTAACACGGCTCTGACACGGAAGAAAAATTTTCTACGGTATATAAAATACAGTACGTAGGTACGTATCTCCTCTGTGGCTCCGATCTCTATTACTTGTCTTGCCATTTGGCAGGTGTCTTACGCGTGGCCGGATTTGTCCATAGATCAGTTACAAACATGATCCTACGAGTATGTCAGCTTTACCTTTAATGCACTGATTAACACGTTAAATTTTGTTATGTCACGAATATACAATTATGGTTCATTCAAGTTTCCTTAGGCTAGGTTGAAAATTGTATTATTATATAAAGCTGTTGGACTACCAGATAAATAAAAATAAAATGAAATTAATTTATACAGAACAGAAACATCGAAGTGTTCAAAATTTGTGTCAATCAAAGAAGATACACAAAGTAGAGCAAAACGGGATTTAGATTGTTCAATGTAAGATGAGTGATCGCCAGTCGCAAATTTTAAGATCCATCGAAGGGCACGTTTATCAATTCGGTCCCAAATGTAATCAGATGCAATGGTAATTAAATACAATCGTATGACTTTACTGGAGGCCTATGAACTTGTGACGCTCTGGTTGGCCCCACCATACATACAAATTCGAGCTTAAAGCTACTAACCCTCAATTGTGGAGATATTCTTAACCGACAATAGGCTACCGATGGGTTATAACGAACAAAAATGTTATTCTGAGTTTACTTGTCGATGAAACTGTGTATTTTTACGTTGTAAATATTTTCAACTGATTATAAAATGCCGCTCGGCAATTGCTTCCTCGTTCCGACGCAGACGAATATTGCAAATTTTCCGCATTGAGTTGGAATACTCAACATAAGAACATCTCTCGCCATTTATCCTATTGAAGAATGCTACGGACCCTCTTCCCCCCTCTCACTCTTTTGTTTTAAATATGCATCGCTCCATCTCAACTCTCGAAAGTGTCTCAAAAGTGCCTTGGCACTTGTTGAATATTTAAAAAAGGGAACTCCAATCGAGACACAATTTCGTCGGGAGTGAAAGATGTTCTAGCGCGTTGGTTACGATATTGCAGTTCGAAGTAATATCTTGTTCCAGCCGTACATTGTAAGAAACAAAAGCAAAACTCAAGCTACGAGAGAGTTTACTGCCATTTTACAGTCAGACCGGGATGCTTTGTCGTGAAACTTCCACAAAACTAAATATTTTATGTATCCGAGTGTAACGATCTGAAAGGCCAGTTTTGACTTCAAGGTACATTTGTTTTGCACGAAGGGTTTGTTTTTAATCTACTTATACTTACCTAGGTCCCTCATATATAACAAAATAACATTTAGTGTGTGTAACTATGTGTTTTATTTTAATATTTAAATGATGTATTTATATATTTTTGCTACAGGTTGTTGCATAATGCTTCCACCCACACCATAATATTTCAATATGTATAAACTAATTATTTATCTAACTAAACTTATTACAAGGTCTCCGACTGATCGAACTGCCGACTCCGGGTGGCAGCACTGAAAATCAGGTCCTTTATTTTTTTTCAGGTTTTCTTGTGTCGTAGTCTCCCCGTTTCAAAAGTTAATTACCCGAAAAAGCTATAAGATCAGCTATCGTGAAACGGCTGTTGTGATAATTATATCCCATAAACGTTTCATTGAATTTAACGAGGCTAATTACCGTTGACAGAATTAATTTAAATGTGTTTGCGCCCGATGTGGCTGTTTGCGATGAAAAAATATATTGGCACGTCCAAGTAAAATTTTATTAAAATAGTGAAATGCAAGGGGAAATAGTGGCAGATGGTTTGCGATCTTGGATATTATAAAAGCGTACACACTCATACAACCGCAAACAATTATATGACATACGAGATATCACAAACAACGACCAAGAACCGAGAATCCCAAATTATATTTCACATAAATGTTTGCCCTGGGCGAGTATCGAATTGGGAACCGTTCGTTTGGCAGGTAGAGCACTACCAACTGGTTCACAGAGTCGTCTAAGACAATTTGAGGTTAAATAATAAAACACAAAGGGTTTTTATTCTATTCTATTTCAAACACAACTAACTAACAATCCCTCGGACAGTCCTATTCAAAGTTTGTCACAGATGTCCAAGGGTGAGAATGGATGGCCGGCCTGTTTGCTACTGTCATCACAAAAAAAAAACATGACGTGCATGTAACTGTTCTAGCATATTCATCACCTCTTGGCATTAGAGTGCGACGAGTTATATTGAATTAAAGTTACGTGGGAATATTAAAACGCTAAAAGCCCACATTGTCTCTAGCCAACGAGGTAAAGCTAATGGGGTTGTGTTGGTACTCAGCTCGAGTCGAGTCGCAGTGCGCGGCCGTGTGAGAGTGGCGAAAGATGCAATCTGCATACATTAGCCTAACGTCTCTTAGTTTTGACACCTGCTCTCCGCAGCGGGTATGAAAATGCGGCGGCTAGATGGATGGCGCAAACATGTCACGAATACTGCGGCTTGTTCCAAACTTGAAGTCGACAGACAATTCGAGAAGAAATATTACGAGTATTGTTCGCGACTACCGGAGCGCCAGAAGACTTTCAAAGATTATAAGTACTTACGCGCATAATGGGCCGTTGCAAAACACTACGTTTTATTCAAATAAACGACTCGGTCACTTAATGTTGTTTCGAAGTGTTTTATTCAGCTCCGACCGAAAATACGAAAGAAAGCAATGGGAAAATAAGTGGGAAGAAATTAAAAGACGAGAAAACTTTGACTTGGAAGTTCTTACTTAAATGTGGTATTAATCACTTAAAAGTTTATCAACTTAGTAAATACAAAAATTAAGCCTGTTGTAAAATAAAACTGGACACAAAAGTATGTTTGTGGTAACGAGCTCGCAATTGAGTTGATTGGTACTATCAGAATCAAATATTGTAATTTTATATTTGTATTAGTTAGTGATTTTTAGGTTCATACAAAACTAAACAAATATTGTATGTTCGTATTTGTAAGCTATTTGGTTGATCAAACCTTGATTAACTTCAACTATGCTTGTGTAATTAATTCAATAATAAGTTCTACTTCCTACTAATATTATAAATGCAAAAGTACGTATAGGTGGATGTTTGGTACTCTTTCACGCAAAAACTATTAAGCGGACTTTGATAAAACTTTTGAGTATTATAGCTTAAACACCTGACACAGCCTATCATTTTTATATAGTCTGTGCTATTTTGAGGTAGGTACACTGCATAAACTGTTTGTATGGAAAAACTATTTTTACGCGGGCAAAACATAGTGACAAATAAAATGTTCTAGTGGAATCTAGTATTAAAGAGGCGCTTTATAATAACCACGACGGTTACGGTGATAGTGAGTAAGTTTAAATGGTTAGGGACGTCGAAAGCTGTCGTCACGCGAGCGGGCGTTTTAATAATGCACTCGCTCGTTTAGTATGAAAATTAGCTGGCGTGCAGTGGGGCCCGCTAGTGGTACCGTTTGTTACATTAATGATGCGACGTGTCGTTGGATGTAGATACCAGGTAATTTCATTAATGCATTACACTGTCTCCCGAACGTGTCGTAAACAAAGATATTTAAGTAAAGATGACGTACCTTCATACAGTGCTGGTTTCAAAATAGTACCGCTATGTCATGCCGTACATGGATGCGTAAGATAATGCGGAACGAAGAAAGAGATAGCTATCCGTTACAGCTACGGTTGCATTTGAAAAAAGTTAATTATGACAACTGACTGAATTTGACGTTGAAACGTTAAATCTAAGCTATTATTTTCTTTTTTATTAATTCTTAATGGCAAACATTATTAAATAAAATGTGCAAAATCGACGAGCGAAATTTAAAATTGTACAGAACGAAACGTGACGTCTTTGGCCATGACAACGTGTTGACGTTTGTATGGTGTGTGTAGTGTTTGGGTAACGATTCCAGTATCGCGTAACGTCAACCTAAGCACGCGAAAAATGGCTGCGCTTAAACAGCTCAAATTTTTTCACGGTTTTAATTGTTTTTTTCAAAGTTATTGAAACATTTCCAACATTATTTTTATTTTTTACTATTCTATGTCGATGTAAACAGTTATTTTAAAATATAAAAACATTACATGCATATAGACCATTATCTCGCGCTATTACCATATTCTTTTCTCTTACTACTACTACTACTAATCATCATTACATATATATATACATATACATCTACTAATCATTGGTCATAAATGTGTTTCAAAGTTTCGAACTGATCGCATTGATGATGTTGCTATGTCCAATAAAAATATTTACCACTAGCGTTTACCCGCGACTCCAACCGCGTCAAATTTATGATGTTTTCATTCCCTCGGGATCTGTATTCTTGTTCAGGGCCAATAGTATCCTATGGCTATTTCCACGACTCAAACTACCTCTCTTTTAAATTCTATGGAGAACAGCTATATGGTTTAGCCGCGAAAGCATATCAATTAAACAAACAAACCAATTTTTGTATTTATTATATTAGCAAGATAAGAAGTAAGGTTATGATCAAAAAACAAAGTACGATCACGCTGTTTCCAATAAACATAATGTGATACCAAAAAACTAAATTGAGTTTTATAATAAGTGCAATGTCAATTTGTACCCGTTGTTTGTACCGCTATTAATTTAAGTACATGTTATAAAGCAATACACATACACTACCTATGCGTGAATTTGCACTCAGTCTACCGTACGGTGTATGCTATCATCATGCATAATTCCAAGCGTCGAACTTCAATGCATGCACAATTGTGTTCCGGTTTGAGGGTAAGAAGAGCTAGGGTAATTACGACTTTAGACGGCTCACCAGCTAATTCCTAGGGGTTGAAGACGCACCTGAGATATACTTGAGACAGACGGGCGCCTATGTACCTAAGACTGAAAATATGCACTATAGAACACGTTTGTACGAAGCATAATGCACATAGTGCCTGATACTTTCATAAAGACAGAACTGGATGGAAAACAAAGGTTGTCAATTGTTTATCGCATGGATTGCACGTGCTTTTGATCTTGAGCCTAGGAATTAACTAACATAAATGAAATAATAAGGTTGCATTAATAGGAGTAATTGTGTCCCTAAAATGATCTTGAATAGTGAAGAAAAATGGGCAGATTTATTAAATTCTGAACCCTAAAAAGTGACTTTATTGTCAAAACGACGTATCGAAGTATTTTTTTGCATAGAGACAGTTTATGGGTCGGAGTTACCAAGCGGTGCCAACGCCCGTCGTGCGCTCACGTATTTGACCGAAACTAGTCGGGCGATCCCGATAAATCAACGTGGGTGGCGCCTACCCACTTAAAATTAATAAGAACACTCACGAATCCTTTAGTAGTAACGTATTTAATCTATGTATCAAAGTTTTAGTCTAAGTATGAAATTGTGAACCGTTAAACTATAATGTGTCTTAGAAAACTGACAACAGGCCCGCTGAAATCCGCACAGGTTGTTCTGATTCTGATACACGGCCAGTGTTCTGTGAAACCACTGCTATCGGACCTCCTAAACCGCAATTAACTGGGCCCGAGTACGGTTTATTTCAACCGCGAGATTAGTCCCCAACCCTTAACTCATTTGTAAGCCTTTGACTGGCTTGTGCGGTCTAGATAAGAACCTACCTACCTCTAGTTCCTATACCTATCATCTACTCGTAATATTCATAACGCGTTCATGGAGTGTTAATGGTCGCGCGGCCAGTGTCAATCGTAACTGATTGACGAGTTAAACCGCGCCGGTCTCGGCCGCCAGTAGAATGGGTGACCGCTAGTTGTAAACATTTTTGAGCGCTTCCGTGCTTCGTACGGCATGTTAAGCCGTTGGTCCCGGCTGTTGTCATACGATAACAGTCGTTAAGCCTTGTCGGAGGCCTTCGGGCGGTATGAAAAACATAGGACCCTCGGGTCGGCCACTAATCAGTCCACCAACACGCATTGGAGCAGCGTGGTGGAGAACGCTGTAGGCCTCCTCAGTTGTGAGGATAGATAGACCCGTGTCCTGCAGTGGGCCACAATGGGTTGCAGCCAATAATTATTACAAAAAATATCAGTGGCGAATCACAGATAGCGTCATGAATGTCGGCGAAAGCTTTGTGATTAGATAAGATAGAGTTTATTTGCATTGAATCAGTGTGTACTTTGGCATAAGCAGATCACCCGCCAGTAAGTTAATCGTGCCGACTGTGCTTCGATTATGCTATCTCGGAGCAGAAAGTATATTAGATTATTTTTTTATGCGTAAATTATAAAAATCTCCGATAACGTGATTTAATAACTCCGTGATCTCTTGTCGAATATAAGAAATAATCATTTTTAAAGTTTAATTGGATAAAGTTTTTAATAATTCCTTTCCAACATTAGTAATATCCAACATTTTAGTGTACAAATTAGAATCTACTGATCACTTTCGTTGGGGGAAGATGAAAAGTTGAAAGGGAACTTGCATGTTTTGGGGATATGTTCCAATTAATAATGCTGAGTTGAGGAGATAATAAATACGCCTAGGATACAGAAAATAAGAGAAACCAGGGAATACTTTTGGCAATCTATTCCGAAAGCCATAAGAAGGGAATGTTAATTATTATTGACACAAAGGTTAGCTAAGAAGTAAAACAATCAATTTTAAAACCTTGTCAGTCTCAAAGTACAAAGGGAACGGGGTTTAGAAAATTTACGATGGTGTTGGTTGCCAAAGGACAGGTCTACTTTAAACGTTGGTTAAATATTAACGATTGGTTATTAAAAACAAGGATAAATATAAATATACAAATCCTAAGGATTGGCTTAATAAACTACAAGTGCAAAAGAACATGTGAAACGAAAAAAAACACCTTGCAATTGTTTTAAATAATCTTACTTTTTACTAATATAATAAATGTGAAAATTAGTTTGTTTGTTTGATACGCCTTAATGGCCAAGCCATACAACCGAACTTTGGTAGAGAGGTAGTTTGAGTCATGGAGATGCTCAAAGGATACTTTTGATCCTGAATAAATAAACAGATCCCGAGGGAACGAAAATATCATAAATTTAACGCGGACTAAGTCACGGACAACAGCTAGTAAGTAAAAAATAATAATAATAATATAAAAAGTAAGTATAAAGTAAAAAAAAACATTTGCAAACAATATCTTTAACTCAGGTTCGAGTTCCTTGACCTGTTACTTTATATTTTCACACATCGCAGACGCACCCTATTTCTATCATAGAAAAATATAAAAGTCACAATCAAGTACGTGCAGGAGCCATTACGTTTGAAACGAATGAAACGTTTTCAATTTTTTCCTTATCCAGTTTTATATCTGCTCCATAGATCTGCAAGCAATCGCGGAAAGTACCTATGCTTGTGAGTCCGACACGTGACTCGATTCCGAAGATATGCCCGCCCTGTTTTCCAAAGGTTGTTTTAATCGACCCGTTCGAATAACAGATTTTTAAGTTTAGATTAATACAAAGAGTAGATACGGTACGTTCATACAGTACAGAGAGTGCGTTACAGAAACCACATGTAAATACAAGTAAACACGCGCTTACTAAATTACAATTCTTGAATCGTGCACATTTTATAACCAGCAACAGGGACGGTGATACGTACTTTATACGAATTCCGCTTTGCTTGCTTTGCTTCTCGTATCGCTTGCAAACAAGAACATGCTCGATAAGCGACTAAACGAAACCTGTGACGCTGGTCATAGATTTTGAGATCATGCTCAGAGGTAGGTAACGTATCTACTTTTTTAAAATTAATCTAAGGTTTTAATGTAGTTAGCAACGCTAACTACTCTATGAGGTAATGGAGTAACTTTTTGAAGAAAATGCAGTTTCAAACACTACCACCTTACAAATAAACATACCATTATTGTTTTAATCGGTGTAATAAAGTTTTATAAATAAAGAATAAATAAATTCTGATTAAAATTTATTAATTTCATGTGTCTTAATCAAAATTGGTTTATTGGGGATACTTGTCGATGTACTTACATAATTTTTTATCAAAATAGTGCCTTGTCTACACATAATTCGAAAAAAGCTTTTCATTAAATCGAAATCATAATTTTACTAAATGCTCTTTACTTAAAGAGTAATACAATTTACTCTAGCTCTGGCTATACGCTTTTAAGAATATTAAATTACACGACAACCAACTTACTTGTCTTATTAGTAACACAACGTTTAAAAAATCGAAAGCGAAACGTTCCTGAGAGTTAAGATGTAAAACCCTCGCAAAACAAACCAACTAACGAAAACAAACTATTAAACCTGACACTCAAAACTTACGAGATCTCGTCCATTTGCAAATTGAACAAATTTCTAACGTCCACGTTATTAGCTCGACTTAGTTAGGGCTCCTCGATTTGTTGACGTACTGTGCTGGCATTGGTCACACGAGAGTATTTGATTTGGTTAATGTCATGCAATCAGTCTCTACCATTCAGGGCAGTATACTGATCAACAAACGTATGGTTGACATGACCAACAATGGGCCAACATTATTTGGTGTGTGAATATTTAAGAATCCTCAAATCTTTGGTGATAGCCTCACTGGTCAGCACTGTTCGCCAACGTATTGTCCAGCGTGTTCAGAGGTCATTAGAATCGTGTGCGCTTACTAAACAATCATTGCGTTACGGGTGAGGTAGCCGCGTTTTAAAGTCAACAACATCCACATTTAAATATTCACTCGACTGGACATTCTGTTTGTAGTTTTGCCCTAACGTTATAATATAAACGAGCGGGTTTTATTTCGAATCGCAGTGATCAGGTTTGTTCGTAAACAATTTGGCGAAAGTAGTAGGTACCTACTTATGAGGGGTTATCACGACTTACTAGTAAATTTTTTAGACATATGTCTTTGGAGGAAATAATACTTTGGTTTGAACTTTTTCTCATTATTACCACACATCCCACATTTTTTTACCACTGTAATTTTCTTAAAATATTACAACTCACTTAGCTTAAGAAATACATAACGGCTTATTAATATTTTGGTCATACGTCAAACATAGGAGCTTAAAATAATAAAATAATTTAGTATTACTCACACCAGGAGATAAATAAAAGAGAAAACAAAAATATTATGAAGGTAGTAGCAAAACGGACTAAATAAGAATACAATTGTTTTCATAGAGATTGGCAGATTCAGTTGAATAGTAATTGCTATAGGACCATTATAACGGTGTAAACAGTGATTTAAAAATATAAAAATATATGCATATACCCCATTATAAAAAACGGAATGTTTCTTGGCGCACCCAAACAAGGGGGAGCAGGCAGGCGAGGGCGCGGGCAGCGATTGCAGCGCATAAATCAAACAGATTTGAATTCGAACGCCGCACGGACCAGTTACCGATGTAGTGCCCATTAAATCTTCGCACCTTTTTCATTTTTCATTGACTGGCCCCCCGCGCTAATAGTTTGCTTGCATTTGCTAGATTGTTTCATGTAGGGGGACGAGTAACTACTTAGTACGTGCCTGTTACTAAAACGAACTACATCCTAACTTTCTTTTATCTTTTTACGAGAAGAACGAACTTGTAAAGGTACATATTTACACATTATACTTAGCCACGAAATGAGCCAAGTTCACATTGTGAATTGTCATATTGACTATGTGTCATTCACATAAAATATATATAGCTAGGCAATGTTTGCGACTTCGCACGCGTTATAAGATGTTATAAATGGGATCCTTGGGGTACAGACGATAAGGGCCATAACTAAAAACCGTTTGAGATATGGAGATAAAACGGTGCTATATAAAAAAAATATAGTATCGCTTTATCTCAATACTATACGGTAAGTTAGTGTTCTCTCTACAATCCATATTATTATGCCATTTGATTATTGTCTTAACTTTAATGTCACAGACAGACACTCCAATTTTATTTATTGGCAATATTTGAGACAGCTCCACAAAAGGCGGAAGCAAGTTAAAACAAATGTGGGCATCAATCGCGTTCGACTATCTCGTCCCGTGTCAAATCCGGGACGTTAAAAATTTTCCGGGTTCTTTAACGGGTTTC
>DWLO01000321.1:0-22129 GCA_018245335.1 Dalla quadristriga
CCCTAGTGTGCCTAAAAAGTAACATTTATTAGAAAAAAGTAACGTCCCATGTAACTTTTACCAAAATATTTTTATGTTAGGTACTTATCACTTGTCAACCTTCACAAATAAGTTAAGATAAGGATCGCATAATTTTTTTTAAAGAACCAAACAAAGAAATTTGTCAAAAGAAGCTTAATACACGCTCACGGTGCGAAATGTGTACATAATATCGAAAACAAAATGAGTCCCCTAAACTTGGTGCCGGGCTCAATAAATTCAGCCGCACGATAAGATTCAATAAAGTTGCCGGTGGCTCAGGGCTGTCATAATTTTAAGAGCGTTCATAAATCCATCAATATTAAATCTCTGCGGCCACAATATTTTTCTTCGAGCCCACCGTCCCTATCCGGGCCAACGGAGGTGCGTCACACACGTGCCACATAAATTCCGATAATCCCTGGACTGTGCAGATCGTGTATATACGTAGTAACGCAGTTTACTATATTCATGGCTATTATTCATGAGTTTACTCTGGGGTTGAACGCCGCCAAGACTTAATAATTCGAGTATATCGCTGTAAACAACAGTAAGCGTACTGTACACAAACATCAGATACAGCAAACAAGCCGCGTTTAGCCAGCATTCATTAGAAATATATTTCCATTAAATATCTACTACTACTTTATATTAGGTATTATGTAAGGAGTAAAGTGACGTGGTATAATATTGGATGTAGGATTAACACACAAGACTCTCATTATCACACAAAACGTTCTATATTTATTGAGATGTAGCAATGCATCTGTGTTTTTTTTATTTTAATTGATTGTAGTCTAACGAACAAGCAGACGGGCCACCTGATGGTAAGTGGTCACCGTCGTCTATGGACATTCGCGACCCCAGAGGAGTCGCCAATGAGTCGCCGGCCCTGAAGGAAAGCTTATTTTGCGCCTCTTTTGAAGAACCCCATGTCATAGTCCACTGAGAAAACCTCAGACTTAAGCTCATCTCACAATATACACGTGCGCGGCAGAAAAGATTGTAATGTTTGATATGACAGGGGACTTGATGACACTTTTAATTCTGTCTGATTAGGCTCGTATTATTTGATAATAATATAATGCTTGATCATACAAACATCTCAAGTAAAGTTTGATCAATATTATTATTATTATGTGTATCTCACTGCATTCGAAGATTACTAAGCCTACAGTTATAGGTAATACCTGCTGATTATATATATCTAAAGAAGGAAGAAAAAGGAAAGGAAGAAAAGAAAAAAGAAAAGGAAGGCCCAGAAATATAAATATAAAAATAAATTACATAAATTCATGAGTTTGGATGCAAAGAATAATAAAAATTACATGTCCAAATTGTTAACAACTACTCACGTACCTACAACTTCAAGAACAACTTCAGCATTGTTTCCTCGTACATTTGAGTAATTAAGATATGAACTTCACGTCATGTAATTGTCGTCTTAAATGAGTATATTTACTTACTGTAAGAGACCACTCTAATAGACTTCTAAGTAATTTAGCTAAATTTCAGACGTGAGTGGATATAATTTGTTGACTTGTGTATGATTTAGGCGCATTGTTGAAGTTTGCCACTTCTCGGAATTAAATTTATGTACTTACTCGAACTAGGAGAGTTTACGTACTACGCGAGTACCTCCACTTGAAGTAACTCTAACTGGCCTACAGAATAAATACCGGGAAAGGAACTTTCAATTCAATTACTTTAGCTACAGAGCAAGATTTTATAAACTTTATATTAAATGAGTAACTTCGGATAAAAGTCAACTTTCAATTTTTATTCCTTACATCTCTATAATCTATTATTGCTTTAAGAAGTTCAATTTTGTTAACTGACAGCCATTTTATTAAATCTATCTGTGCGATCGCTTTAACGGTTATGTTTTCATACGCACTCCTAATATAAATACGCGTTTCAGGGCTGCGTTTAATATTAAGATCGAATAATGTTATTTAAATTGCCAATAAGCAAATAAGGGACATGTTCGGGGAACAAATTGCGAATAATCGTCATATGTTATGAAGTCCTTGTTTGCATTCCGTGGACGGTGCGCGTCTCCGAACAAATTGTATTAGAGGGAGCCGATACGTGACCTCGCAAGGAATTCGCTCACGACATGTGTACCGCGACGACAAAATTGGGAACCGCCTACGTCTTTGTCAACCGAAATGGCACATACATTAAATTACTCGCAGTAAACGCAATAAACGGCTTACGATACGTTTTAAAAACCTACACGAATTCGTGCGCAGTTAATCTTCTTTAACCATAATAATATAGGTTTTAACTACAGACCATAATCTTACTCCATAGTTCAGGCTTTCTCTGTGTAATGGATTGTCATGCCCGAAGATTTATAAATTACCGGTACAAAAAAGGACTACAATCAATAATAATTGGGATTGGAATATAATGGCCGAAAGCAGATTGTAACTTGGTCTAAAGTCAAGAACGCGACGGGATCTTGGAATTGGGTCGGCTAAATATTATTGAGTTCAACCCTACTAAAACACAAGTATGTATGTGGGTTTACCGCTAAAAAGCCCAATTTTTTATATCGCCGTTACTGCTCAACAAAGCTCGAAAACAAGGTAGCAGCTAAAAAAAGTTTTACTCCTCCTCACTGCGAATAAAATATAAAGTCATTCCTAAATAAATTTTCATAAGGATCCTATCGTACTAATATCATACTTGTAAATGTGAAAGTTCGTGAGGATGTATGGAAGGATGTTGTTTGTATGTTTGTTACTCAATCGCGCAAATACAACAGAACAGACCGTGGTAAAGGTTCAATTTTCTTTTTCCCTACTTTTTACGCGCTTTAAGAGAGGTACTTTTTCTTAAAATACGGGGATTGAATAGTAGGTACATGAAAGTTTGTATAGAAACACAAATTTCACGCGAAGGTGCGGGAAAATTTTAGAGTTCAATTACAAATATTTTGTTTACCTTCAAATAGAGGATTTAAAGGCCAAAATGGATCTCGCATCGGATGTTATTTTGTGCTATTATATAATTTTTCATTATTTATACTCTCATCTAGAGCGTCTGAACATTAAAAACGCACACAATCTTGTTAGCCATGAGCTACACGAGGTGCTAAGATAGGATAAACACGTAGCGTACGTAGACGCTAGTGTGGAATATTTATCGCGGGCCCAACATTATTGGACTTGCCTTTTCGCCGTTTAAGCGTACGCTGATGTGTTTATTCAATTTGTTGCTGGAAAATATTACATCCGCGAAGCACGTTTATCGGTAAACGACACTAGTTTTATAAAAATTTTAGTGAAGTAAGGTGAGTATATTTTAAAAGACAGTACGACTCAAAGGCGACTGCTTCGCGTAACCGGTAGATGCCTAAGATTGACAGACGAACTACAATAAAGTTTCCCCCTTACCCGTCGAGACCCTTACACCGGAACCTTAAAAATGTCTGCCTTCTTTTGCACGCTCTCATTAACTGTGAAGGAAATTTAGCTTGCCTTCTCCATGAAATTCTTCTTTGTGCATGCAATGCGCTTCTGGCCAGCGTAGTTCTTCCTAGATCATTCTGATCTACCGAAGACATGTGAGTAGGAAGAGATCTTGAGGATAATTATCAACTTTCTATAGTCGGGTAGTAATAATAATTTCCCAAGTCGTGAAACAAGTCAGTGCTCAGCGATTAATAAACCATTTAACTTCCAGTAACAACAACGATTCGGTGTTAGCAATATTATTATAGCAATAGCAATAGCTTGTTTTTAAATCAATTTAGTGTCGATCATTTTTATGAAGCGTACTTTCAACAAATACCTACATCAATGTAGAGTTCAGTACAAATAGCAGTCTATAACGAGTGGCTCGATGAAATATAAATGACCATCAAACAAATGTTGACTAAAGTGTCAACAAACATTTTCATGATAGATGTGGTGCATTTGTAAACGATATTCATCGCCACATTGTGGCTGAATATGAATGTCTTTAATATTGTACCATGTCGGTTACACAGTGTATTTTACTGTTTGATAAAAAGGCGTCCCAGAAGGGGTCAACCGATTCGAGCGTGGGGAAATACTAGGTAATACATAAACGCATTGAAATCGGAGCATTGTTTGCGAGCTTAGAGCATAGACAGACATTCACACACATAGACTGATAGACAAATTTTTTATTGAGAATCCATGCATATCTATACATTAGATTTTGAGTCCACTGCTAGAAATAAGCCTCCGATAGTAAACGCCACTCTGAATTCCCTGAGCCCTCCAAAAATGCTTTTTTTTCCTGTCTGGCGTTGGCTTAAAGATGTGCTGCTAACAAATATATTTTAACCGAGTTTGAAACAGGAGCACTAGTCGATGTATGTGAGATACTTAATTGTATCAAGCGTTACTTTGCGAAAATCCATTGTTATAAAGTTACGTTTAATCTACTCTGCAACAATCCGCGAGCAAAACTTAGATGGTGTATAATTTCATGCATATAGCACCACCCTCCCTCCCACATAGGAAAACATGCACATGCAACAATAAAAATATACACCAACATACGTACTACCACCAATCCGTGTTTGGCCCCAAAACAGGGCATCATCAGGAAATGTGATGACATTCACAGGGATGTGAGATACATTCTGGGGAGGACCTAAGGTACAATGCATAAGTGTATTATATGTAAGGATATCTTACATATAGGTATCTAATAGTTACCTTACATAAAGAATTATTTGCATATATATAATTTATATCTATATATATTTTGAAGGCGGTTCCTTCATCTTAGAAAAAAAATTATATAAACAAACGTCTATACAAGTACGGAAGTAGGACAACTAGAATATAGGATAGATAGGATAGGATGAGAAGTTCGAGATTATTCAAGAAATTATTACAGAAATTATAAGACAAGTGTGAGCAGGTCTCGCGCACTACATGGGTTCCATATATATAAATCAAGAAGAGCCTTCTTCTGGTTAAAAATATTTACAGGCATGAATCAAACTATGTTAGAATCTGAGTTTACATTTATCAAGCCAATATTACTATATAATTATGTTAACTCACAAATCTGCAAAATATAGATTATGAAAATAATAATATAAAGCTTTAACCATATTTTTTTGTTTTGTGCCCTTAAACTAATAAAATCCATATTATATTTAACTGATTTGATTTAAGCGCTTGATACTTCTTAAAAACAGATAGTCAGACACCGCAAACGGAGGATTCCCTCGAACGGATAGGGGACCCTAAAAATAAATAAAACGAGCCCAATATAGTGAAAAAGGGATCGTTTGCAAACGATTAATTGAGTATGGTGTTCCGGGTACGGTCCATCGCCTGCGGATGCGTTATGTTGCAATGTCATGTTTACCTGCAAAAATGTTGTTCAACATGTAAAATAAAAGTGCTTTATACCAACACCAAATAGATTTCATTGAATGAAACACTAAGGTAGGAATAATTATATGTAACGACACTTTTTATTTAAAACTGAAGTTCGGCAGTGATGCATAATCGGCATTTTTTTTTACCTTCGCACCATCTTTTATTGTCGGTATTGTTCAAAAATACAAAACAAGATTTATTGTGAAAAATTTGTTAATAAGTCAATCATGGAATTTATGATTACTTTCATTCAACTAAGTGCTTAGTCGCATGTGGTCTAATTTAAGAATTAAGATACAAAGATAAGTCTGATAGACAAACAACGTACCTACTACGGACTATAATATGTCGTCTTGCTTCAGCTGTTTGCAACATGCGTTGCAGCTATATGAACTCATTTAGTCTCTGCTACGTAGACGTAGACGTGCTCGCCACATTTTGAGCGCTCATTAAATTTAAACATAATACGCACGTCAAATTATCGTATTACATCAACTCGTGATTTTTTATGTGCTGACATCTGTGACTTCTTATAGGACTGTACGAGGGACTGTTTATAAGTATTTGTAGTATTAGGTGTTAATAAGAATATAAGTTGGTTAGCATAATTATGTCCTATTTTTGAAGGCATTAAAGTTACAGTATGGTTTTTCGGTCATGTTACTTTGTGATGTGACGTGTGTCTGTTCGTCCCCACGACTTAACCCAAGTAGGGACGTGTATCTGCTGTGATTTATATAAAATACTTTATAAGAGCCCTCTTTCAGAACCAATAACTTTGCAGCGTGTATTCTCCTTGTAAGTAAAAATTGGTGCGCTTTATAAAACCCATAAAGTACTATAACTACTTTTATACGGCACTTTTTATGAGATTAGTAGTAACGGTTAAGCTTGCCTATTAAAACTTTTTAAGCACACTAATGTCCCATGTTTCACCGATTTTTCTTAAACGACCAAATTACGAAACACATTCCGTGCAAAACTCTTCACATAAAGGCGTCTGTTAACGAGACCTTTTTCGAAGTGACTAAAACAGGGTCCGCGCCCGAATGATCCATTATCTTCTCACGAGGACAAGTTAGCGATTTCCTTCCGTCTATTTTCACAAGTAATAACTAAATTTATCGTCGGAGTTTCGGTGGAGGTGGCGTCGTCTTCCAATATGAAGCGTTGGTGAGTCCGGTCACGCACGCGGGTTGGCTGTGGGCGGGCCGCCGAGTGACGCTGGTCGGCGCGGGGACGCGTCATTAAAATTAAGCATCATTACTCTTGCAAAGCGAGGCTGTGTACCGGAAGGCGGCGGCTTATTGGGAAGTTTGTCGCGAATATTCCGACGGGTGCTAATCTTTCGCCTTATTGCTGTTCTAACAAATGGCTCTGCGTCACCTAAGCGACATGGTACGCCAAACTTGGCACATACCTATTTCGTTCCAGCTAATTTGTTTATCTTTTGGGCAGTGACGTAAATAATTATTAACGGTCCCTTGCTGTGAATGTTTGTTTTAATTTTAGCTTTGGGGCAATTTTGAAAATAAGTAGATAGAAATAATCCTATAGGTACACTCCTAGACTGCCGTCTATCTACCTACTGCCGGCCGCGTGCTGACAACTAACGAACGTTCACGGGCCCGTGGTGAGGCCACATTGTGTGGTTTTTGTGATCCTCCTTTCCTTCCTTTGTGATTTGTTGAACCTCAGTTTTACCATTTTTTCCTGTGAATATAGTTAACCTGACAGAGACATTCCAGAGAACAGCTATCCCCTGGCATACGTGTGGACGGAAGGTCGTGACGTTTACCCCATTGAATACGGGACCCTAAAAAGAGAACCTTCAAACTTGTTGAATTGAGGTGAATAACGTAAACAAAAGTATCAATATTAATTCGGGGAAGAGCCCACGCAGTTGAATATAAACTTTCCTTTCAGTTCACCATTAGTGAGGCGAGACGCACTGAAAATTCGACTCGTGACTTTTAATTAGACAGGACCCACGACCTTCTTTTTAATGGAAAAGTCCGCCCCGATTGGTGTCATATTTTACCATCTCTTCGAGTTTACAAGAGTCATCTCAAAGTGTCTTCGGATATCTCCAGATTATGCGGCTAACGTTGCTTTGGTCGAGTTCATTTTATTATAGGAAGCGTTACTTAGCTGGTGTTCAGTGTTCACGTGAAATTACATTTGGAATGCGTCGTGTGAAACGCCATGAATTACGCATGAAAACGGACAATGAGCGCGCAATGTAGCGTAATGCTAACAAACGTTCTACGCCGAATAACTTGAAACATTTATTGCATCCGCAAAGGTATTATTGTCCTAAAAACGTTCCAACTTCACATTTTAGTGTATAAATGGTCGGAAAACTCGACAGATTGTGCAGTGGTACCTATTGTTCTTGTGTCAATGTGACTGGATTGTATATATTCGAGTGAAGCTGTGGCGTATTAATTGGAGTTCCTCACAAAAGAGCAGGAGTAGAAAGGAAATGTTTCACGGGCAACGATTGCCCTTAAAGTGCGCGTCAGAAGTTTTGGTTCCACCGCGTATGTACCACCGCCACGCCTGTTACTGGTTCTAAAGACATGTTCGTGTTCAGTAAAGATGTGATGCCGACCGACAGGTTTTTTTTGTTTCTCCTCTCCGATAGAACAAATCTAGGGCATTCGGTTAAAATATGGACCACGCCCTCTATTATTCCATCCTCGCGGACGTGTCACGCATCTTCATTATATGCAGGTACTTACCGAAACCGTCATGCCCAGTCAATACTAGTGTAAGCAGCTTGTCCGGCCAACAGTGGAAATATTGTCCAAATTAACATGCTGGGCCAAACATGACGCCTTGAATTCCGCCTGTATTCCAGTTCAATCGCATAGCTACATTGAAAATCATGCAGTAATACTAAAAGCTTTCACAGACATAACAGGCTTTTCAGAATAAGCTTAGCCTACTACCAGCGTTTACGGACACGAATTCTGTGCAGCTGTAACAGAATGAAACAATAAACATAGACCACCTCAGTCGTAAAGTGCACTGTTTGCGTACGCGAAACGCCCAGCCTAGCAAAACCAAATTGATTATAACCAGCACTCTTCCGAGCACAGGTTAACTAAACGCCAAGAAAAAATATTTCAAATTGCTATTACCCTAAAAGGCACATTTTTCCGCAACTTTATGAAAACGTTTCGGTAGATTTATGAATAAAACCTTTCAGGGCTGCGAAGCCGCCTCGTAATTTAAGGCGTATAAGGAGAAGAGTCCTACGAAATTAGACCGTTATCATTCCACCGCTGTCGCCGCACAGATCACCAGTTATGTGAGCCAATACACCGAACGAACAGAATAAATTTGCTTTATACCAGACAGTTGGCCTTCATATCCAATATAGTTGCTTTACACAATAAAATGTTTCGGAAATCCTCCGCGCCCGCTCGCCGCCTCCGCATTTGACCGTTTTCCAGTATACATTTTTTATGGGTCCGTACTCCTGTAGTTGTGGATACCTCGTTCGTTTGTCTGTCTGTCCGTCTGACCGTCGGATCGTCGATCCGTCGGTTCAGCTGTCTATCTGTAAGAGTATTGAGATCGTTGAGTATAGGTCAAATCAGTTTTGTGTTTCCCATTAACTATAACTCGGTAGATTATCACATCAGGGGCCCCACTATGAAAATCGAAACGAACGCTGCGTTTGGACGGATTGCAAGTTAAGGGCCAGGCCACACGTTTTAAAATATTATAAAAGTAAATAATGTCTTTATTTACAAAATTCTTCTGTCTGTAACATGCATCAGCAACTGGCTCTTGGACTAGAACCAAATACTGTAGATGGTAGAACACGTATACAGTTTACTTAAAAGCCTGTTATAAAAAACAACACAATTTGATTCTTACTTTACCACATAATATTGTACCAACACAAAGCTCTACTTGAGTTGGGAATATAGATTTTCAATCGTATTGAAACCCTCAGTGCGCGGCACCAACTCGCACTTAATTTAAGTTATTTATTTGGCTCAGTGACTTTGCGAGGATTATTGGGCACACTGTTAACTGCACAATTACCGGAACGGAAATAAATTCTATTGCATATTAGATAACCTTTGCACCGTGCCACTTGGTTCATTTTTAATTTCTTATTAGTGGGTGTTTTATGGGAAATAATTCATACAACAGTGTTCAGTGTACTACATTGAATGTTATGGATCTACTTTATTGTCGTCTGGGCGTACAAAACAATCTTCCCGTTATGAGTAAGTTCGTTAATGTATGTTCTTTCTATGTTGTCGATTTATAGAAAGTGATATACACAACACAGTTCCAGATATATGGAAATATTTAATTATTACTGATACCAATGGCCTTAAAAATCATGTATTTAAATAATTAACAAATAAAAAATCACGACTGGCATTGAATGATGGTGTAATATATTTTCGAAATTTACACATTGTCTTCTAGACACGCTTATAATCTGATTCAGTATTTTTTTCTACTTAGGTTTTTAATAAATTCAGTATTCGCCCACTGCCCGAAATACCATAAACATTATTGAAAATTTAAGAAAAACATCCATGAATATGCATGTTTCCAATTTTTTTTTATTGGTAACACTAATCAATACACTCATCAATAGCTACCAAACAAAAAAAAGTTTATCGATTCAAACATTTAGAACTCCACATATATGTATTTGCACCATACACACAGACAAAAGCACAAAACTTCTAGCAGTCGGAGGTTACAAAAACATCACTTACACCGAGTGACGGATTGATCCAACCTTATTGGGTGGCCAAACATTGACTGTACTAATTGGGTGCGCTAACGTCGAGATTTGCCTAATGAGGACCGACTCCCGTCTAGCTCAGGGACATTATGCAAACTTGTGTTTGACTTGTGCATTAGATTCCCCGCTTTCTTAATCGCAAATACAACAGTTCAAGATATGATCCTTCCATTACGGATCGGGTCACCTGACTTACAGACAATTGAATATTTCAGAAGCCACTTTATGGTAATTGTTATTGGTGCCGCTACTTTAGTCACCAAATAAAAATCTCTTTTATTCTTTCTTAATGTTTCAGTGAGGATTGGCGGGCACCATTTTACACGATTGTCTTCTTGTTATTTTCATTTAAAATTAAATTTTTTGAAGAAGAAAAATTCAGATTCACTTACCATCAAAGATTTTTATTTAAGCTTCTTAAAGATTTCTATTTTGGCAATATAACGCTTCGCTTTACTGCAAATAATCTTTTAATGGCAGCATAACTTAGTGAGCACGGAAAATAATTGAATGTTGTAGATAAGTTTTAGAATATATTTTATTTAAGCATTTAAATTTATTTAAATTAATAAAACACATTGTGGTAGAACAGTTCGCCCAGGGCGGTAGAACCACTAAAAAGTAATACACAATTCTGCCGTGGAATAATTGTTTTTCTACTATTGTGTTCTGGTCGGTAAGGTGTGGATGTCGGTTACACATATACAAAAGGCGACCACAGTCCTAGAGGACAGCAACGCTATAGAAATATTACGAATACGAATACTAACGAATACTAACTAACTAATATGGGGGTAGTGCTGCATGCCCGTTTGCTATTCTCATTATATAACATAAAACTTTATAACAATTAAATATTTCTTCATAACCATTACAAATATATCGTAACATCAAAAATAATGTAACGAAAACTTTCTTTTCATATTGCGATTGGTATTGTCCCAGCTTGTAAAATTTCACAAGTACGATAAGTGTTATTTCAAACGCACGAACGTCTGAAAACTTTATAGCATGTGACCCACAACTTTGTAACAATTTAAATACATTTTCTTACAACCTGGAGAGTTTCCACTTGGAAAAATATTTTCTTGTAGCCCCGTAGTTACACCGGGAAATATACGTGTTGGACAGGATGCCGTAAAGCGTACTATTTTTACGTCCACCCTAGTAAAACATTTATTGGATTACTATGCAGTTATTACGCGTAATAAGATGTAAGTACTTTTAAACCTTGGAAATTACAAAGCTGAAGAATGAAGTGAAACAGTTAAACGCTAACAAGCTTACACGGTTAACTACATAGTGTAAAAGTGTGTTCAAATTTTGCACATTGCCTTTCCGACGCTGGGAGCATCCTGGAGTATACTCGACGACAATGCCCAAGTGCGAGGTGTATCTATGCTATAGCCTGTTCTTTAGCGTAATAAATAAATCTTAACACCATAATTGCAAGTGCAGGTTTTATAGATTTTTATATATGCGTCGGAAGTAGCTCGGAATTGTTTATTTACACACTGCATGTGCGTCGCCCTTTCTTTTCCGAACTTGGCTGACACACTGTCGTGTCTCTAGATTAACAAATTAGTAAACTGACTTTTAATTTAAGTAAGACTAAACCTCCTGTTTCGATGCTCTCACAGGGTTCACACGAACACTAACTGAAATACATAGATTTTTACCATGACTGCAATAAACTATTTATATAAATTTTGAATTATGACTTACTAGATCACTTACTCTTTTTAGATTTTAGTAGATCATGTCTTGTAGATGGAAACACAATTTAAAACAAACCGTGACAGTTAAAACTTAGTACCGCGAGTTTTAAAATTAAACGTACTTACCAATAACTAGATTAATGTTCGGTAACGGAAACTACTTCGCTTAAACTCGGAAAACTTAGTGGAGATTGAGTTTTGTATTATTTTTAACGGAGCCAAGCGCCTTGAGAATTCATTAGGTTTCAAAGTAGGAAGTAACGGTCTGGCTCGAATATGTAACTTTCCAGCAAAAGCTTTTCCCTGAATTTGAAAAACTTTTAAAAATAAACCGAAACATTATAAAAAACATGTAACTAGAAAATACATAGGACAACTCGACAATTAACTCATTGGTCACTATGTTAGTCTACTGGCCAATTTCTCCAACCACCTTTGACTCTTAAATTTAGGGAAATCTTTTTTAAGTGAGAAAAATAGAAGATTAAGAAAAAAAACACATTTAATCGCAATCATGTTTGCAGCACAAGGAATAAATACGCTACAGCAAATTCAATAAATTTTTTATTTTAATTTATTTGGGTTGCCAACGGAAAGTACTCAAACAAATTTTACATACTAAATTATAAACATCATTGTGTGTGCCTTCAAAATTGGAGATTATTTAATCAACTTACTTAATACGGAAACCTAAATTATTATCCATGCTGCAGCCCCTAACTGACCCAAAGTATATTTAGGGATACATTTAAGTTAGGGGTTGAACAGGAGTTTATATATATATATTTTACCAATATTATAAATTCAATTAAAAAGAGCCCAGTTTTAGGAGTCCATTAAAATTTGGTGTGGTTGGTATTTGTTACAGTGACAAAACCTTTCAAAGGCACCCTTTTCAACGACTTGTATGTAACTACTAGACAGCGGTGTCGAATTTGCCGTAGCGCAGCGTAGCGTAGTTTCCCGCTTCCTTATTGCGCACCCTCGGACACCCGTTCGGTACCGTAGAGCGGGCGTGACCGGTATCACTCCAAACCGCCGTATGTGATGTGATGGAATGCAACAAACGGAAGCAGGAGAAGCTATGTTCGGCTTTTGGGATCTGATGATGAAGCCGGCATGGCAGGTAAGCACCATAATTCCAAAGTGAAATGTAGCTTCTAACAAGATCTTAACCGTGTCTGGGCTTATTTAAATTTCCTTGAGATCTACTTTGACTTAAATGGTTGTCGATGGAGGCGGAACGTGACCAAAGCGTGTTCTTTAAGTTTTTTGTATAAACTATACAAACATTTTTAATTGACAATAGAGACGTTATAACCGAACAGTGGAGGGTACGTAAAAGTTTTAAGAATAGGTACTGGTAGTTAAAATACGAGAAGCAGTAATCTTGGTACTTCTGGATGGCACTTAAAAACTTACACTCAATGCATTCTCTAGCGTTCATTAACACAAGTTTTAACGAACTACCAAGTGTTTAATTGTACCTACATTTTGATTCTGCGAGAACTCCTTGAGCACGTTTTAATTTCCAGAAGATAAAGCAGATCTCAGTTATAATCAGGGAAAAACATAAGTCGAGCGACCCTTCCCAAAGAGCGTCACATATAAGCGATATCTTTTCTACATTAGTTATTTGACTTTAAAGAACGCGACTTTGTTTAGCTTGTGCTGTACCTACTTAAAAATCCTACTTAAAGACTCCTCCTTAATCTATGAATATCTTATGACTTCCTTTGTTACCAGAAGTGTTGAGATAATATTTTTTTATAGACAATGTCGTCAACCTATCTTTAGCGAGAAAATCATTACCTTACACGTTCTTTGTCAGACAGACTTGTAAGCAAATATTCACACTCACCGAATCAAAAGAACACCGATAAAGGTAGCCTTGTCATATCTTTATTTTATCTAGCAGTAAACAAAAGCTAAGCCGCTAAATAGAGCTAACTAGTTGGACAAATCTTGTTAATTTTGATATATTAAAACTAACGTAATGTCAAAAAATGCGCCTGTAATAAACAGCACATTACAGAATATTGTATATTAGTTGCTCCTTATAATGAAATCTAGTCAAACCTACATTAAAACATTAATCTAAGGTTTTTATAGGAAGACCAAACCGTAAAACCGAAGTTTGTTACGCATAGTTAAACAGTATAAATTTCATGGATGTCCTAGTCTTAAGAGATGGCGATCTTCTTCTCCTAAATCGAATGAACACAAAATTAGCATTTTATCTCAAGTTATTAGTAGAGAATACCATCACCGCCCCCTCCCAATAACGCCCCCCTCCTCTCCCCTTGTCCAGAGTGAGTTCCCGGGATCGCTGATTGAATCGCTCCGATTATGACGTTAATCTGTTCAATGCAAATTGGACGAGTAGACATTTACATCCCTTTATCGGGATTCGGCGACAAAATATTCAAATATTTATCGATGACATTCTAAATGACTCCGACTCTGTAAGTCGATAAGCAGTTAAACAAAGCCAAACGACGTATTTGTCTACTAAACTTTGCTGACGGCGTCGCTCGTTAATATTGTGGAATTATTTTATAAGCCAACTTGTAAGATTTCTGAATTAGTCCATTTATCCATTTAGAATAAAATTATAAAACCAATAGGTATGTAACAATTTATACAACCTCCAATAGGGTAATATTACAATAGGTATACATGATCAACCAAATCGCAATATTCTCCCAAAAAAAGTTTATTTTAAAGATGTCTCTTTCAGTCTGAAGTAATCCAGATAATAAGGTAGTCATCGTCAATTATGGATACAAGGGACTCCAGGGGAACCAGCAATACGTCAATGACTCTGAAGAAGTACTTACCTATCTTAAGCATTGTTTTTGAAAACATAAATAAGATCGCTAAAGCCTTAAAGAGAAGTTCTTTCGACAATATTCATGTGCGCGTCAAAAACTAATGTGTGAAGGTTACTGTGGAGTACCGCCACAGTTGATATGCAGAATAAAGCTAATTCAGAGGGAGTCCTGTCGCTCCTTAGACTTT
Organism: Dalla quadristriga; assembly: GCA_018245335.1. Taxonomy (NCBI): domain Eukaryota; kingdom Metazoa; phylum Arthropoda; class Insecta; order Lepidoptera; family Hesperiidae; genus Dalla; species Dalla quadristriga. Next base: position 14,922 of record DWLO01000321.1, read on the forward strand.
GTATTGACATCTACGCTCTAATGTATGCTGATTCCAGGATTGTATTAATCAATATAATTCGAGTAATTTCAATCACGCCTTTGTATGGAACGTTTATAACGATTACACGTGGAACGAAGCGCAGGGTGAATAACTGGGAAAATACTACCCTCAAATGTTTGAAGCGAACGAACGTTCTTTCATTCTATCGGCACGATTTAAAGTAACAAATCGCTGATGTCTGAAGTGGGTACACAAGTTAATGAGCGGATATTTGAGAATGTCTGAAAAGATTAAATGCAAGCACTTTCTCAAACGGCCAGGTACTATGAAGAGCAGTGATCTATAACAACTCGATCGCTGAGTGGAATGTTTCATCCGATGAATTATTACGATTGTTCTTGAGTTCTTCGTTTGCAGACCTTCTCGGTTTTTACGGCTTTCAATTTAATTTTCTAATCTGAATAATGTAGGCGGATAAAACTCTACTTTCATCGAACATAGATACGTCTATAACGTAACAAGTACGTCTTTTTACCTATTCGACCTAGTACGGGATGAAACAATGATCTGCTTCACTGCACTTTTGATTCTAGCTTGAATAAAAAGTGAAGCGCTGGGAGTGAGGCTAAGTGAGTAAAAGAGTAAAAGTACAAAGTCAATGTTTGCTGTCGTGATTTCTGCTCCCCTCGGCCGCCGGTGACGCGCACTATCCTCGCTACGCTGCAACTTGCATACTGCTGTTCCCTTATCCATGCTTTCTATCTATATTGGAATATTCAAAGCCAGTTATCTGAATAGTGTAACATAGTATATGTTACTGAGCGTTTGTAGCTGATGCATATTTAGTCAGCCGAGTGAATTTTAGTGGCGGAACCTGTGTAGATATACTGTTACTCATAGTACTTAGTAAATTTTAACTGCATTCGTAAAAGTCGATCGATTAGCATTTATCTTTTACAGAAAAAGTATTAAAGCTATGTGAATGGTTTTGGTAAATTGGTGTAATAGGGCTACAAGATGGTACTATTAGGTTTTCTTTAGAAATAGTTACAAAGTTTTTCAAAATCTTTCACCTTTCACTGAAACGGCAGCATCGATCGAAATATCATTTTCAATGATAAAATGGGTTGCTCAAATTTGTGTGAAAAAGTACATTTTTCACTAATCTACGTGGCTTATGGCTACATTTTACTATTATCAGGGTTCGCCAATCGTTTAATTTCATAATAAAGCCAGAGCTTGGAAAATGGCGGGTTGTTTGATTAAAACTAATTTGTGTTAAAACAGCGAGCAAACTCGTAATTAGCATGCAAATTGATCGTTCCGATATTGACCGCAATTATAAATAGCCACAGCTCAGTTAAAGCCCTCGTCAACCTAAGCGACATTGTTCATAATGTTCTGTCTGGCTGTCTGTATATGTTCTTCCTCGAATAGGAAGGGCTGTAAGGAAAGCCATATAAACTCTCCAAAAACATCTGCTGAATTTCTGCTGTATTTATTCCGCTATACTTTCAGAATTTCCTTCTCGAGAAAGAACAGATACAGACATATATACAGAATCGTTATTTACTTAATGTGATATAAAGAAATTCCTACACAACAATTCTGTAAACATTCTGTAAAAAACGTGCCATATCCCGATCAAAATTATTTGACCATATTAAGTAAAAGTAAAGTAGCCAGTCTATGTAAAAGCTCATAAGCCAAGTCTAAAGGGTGAATAAAAGAAAACAAATGATTTGGCCTAAAAATCTGGCTTATTTTAAACATAGGTTAGCTCTCGGCTCCAATAAATGAGGGAACCGTGCATTTTTCCAGGACATAAAAAAGCCATATATTGGGTTTGGTTAAAAACTGAAATGCAAAATTGTGACCTCAATTTGAAATAGTAAATGACCTGCATTCACAGATTTCGAAAAAAGAATTGAACATCCTTACGATATTACTGCACAGAGATTGCATTATGCTTTATTTAAATACTGCAAAACATAATACACTTTAATTTAATTAATTTAAATCACAAAAGCGACGGGTGGAGCTTTACAGCACACACAGCAGTCGACAGCACTTTATTAGGCTCGGTAAGTTTGGCAAAGTTTTAAAATAAATTCTGATGGCTTAGACAGATAAAATAGTGTTGGAGTGTCTGTTTTAAAACAAAATCTCGACGTAGCAATACACAAATCTATTTGGAATATAGGAATGGAACCGTTAGTGCAAGTAAGAGTTGGTAGTATTCGTTGTTATTTTTTAATACCTGATAGGCAGTTAGTAATAGGCCTGTAGGAATGACGTAATCCTCACCTTAAGGTTGTCTGGGAGAAATCGCTACTTAGCGATAATACCGCCTGTTATACATCTGTCGTAAGTTTTTGTAAAACTGTTGTAGGTATATTTGTATAGTGCAATAAAGAGTACTGTAATAATAATAATAAGAACGTATTTTAGTTTAAATTAGTCTTGTTAGTGTAAGTTGATTAGTAGTTATTAGTTACTTAGTCCAATCGAAATTATTCATAGTCAGGTTGTTACTCCTGAGACTGTAAGCGTGACCCATACCTCGGCAGGTAGGCTCGGCAGGCTCGGCAGCATACCCATACCTTCCTTATCTCGGCAGAAACATGTGTGATAATACTACTACCCTGGTCCTACCGTTCACAGGTTCTACTACCTGACTCTTAGTTAAGAAATCCCCATATAATGGGAATACCCATTGTTGGTGTATTATTTGAACCATAAAAATTTGAATTAGGGACAGCTCGAATTCACATATGATTTTAATCTAGCGTGTGTCGATTTTTCGTGACGCTGAAGCCGAAGCCAGAGTTAAGAATCTACATATTCAAAAGTACGTCATGTAATTAGTGTTTTAAGTCGAGCATACCATACAACGCTTTCAGAAAGTGTTAACCCTATCTGCACTCTCAAAATATACCTATGTACTAACGTCGTAATTATCCTGCGGTACCTACCACAGTCGTAAGCGTAATTGACGCGAATTCTTGGAACAAAATTCCCATAATGGAGGCCTTTAAACAAAAAATATATCGTCCGTTTAAAACAAAATTGTACTTTAACAAAGGTAATTCAACAAGTAAGTATTACGAGTGTAAACGTGTACGGCGGCACGCGATTTGCAAATAAAGCTAGGAAGATAGCAAACAACGAACGTTCGCTACATGCGATAAAAGACCTGCGCCGTTTCAAATGGAAATAACAAATGGATGTCTGATTTTTTCTGTTGTGGCATCGCCAACGTGGCTCTCATCAAATTTGATACTTCATTCACCCCGCGAATGGTTTTTTATTACGTCCAATTGTTTTCGCCTTCAGCCAGATCACATTGAGAAAGGCAAGTCATTTTTCTACATGATTGAACCCCAGAAAGAGCGTGATATTTTGCGTATACACAGAAATATCTCCGAAGCGCACAATCTTACTCACACTAACAAACACATGCCGTTAGTGTGTAAGCATTTTCTTATCTCGTCGAAGTACGTATACCTAACGGCTGCGACATTAAGGACACCTATCACCACATTCGAGGTACTGGCATTCGATAACAAAGGAAAAACACCGAACGAGGAGCAAGATGCTCTAAAAATACTTTTGCAATCTACCTGCCCGCCCAGGTGCTGGCCATTCCGGCCTCCCATAAAGAAAAGTAGACGGGAAGCGCCGGGAAGGGTTTATCGTTCCTGAGGGAGCGGCCGCCAACCCGACACTTTATCATTGCCGCCTCTATCTCTCTATGTACTCCGAGTCCTTTGTACTCGAAGCATTAAGATCCCAAAACAAGTTAATTTGCGACGTCTGATAGTTCGATGACCTTGGTAGCACACAAACTTCAATCAAGTAAGCTCACTTACGTATCGATTTTCTTGTTTGTTTGGCTCAAATACCTGTACCTCATGACAGCATAGATTTCAGCATTGGATTCTAAACATTTTATTTACTAACTGGTGTTTTATGAATCGCTCGTAGGCCCACAGCGCTGGGACAGTCTGGTAAAGAAGCTTGCCCAGGTGACAAAAGCAAAAACAATAATATTGCAATACCCTTACTATTCTGCATAATGCTATATTTTGATGACAGAGTAATAAGGATGGTAGAGTTGTAGTGGAGTGAATGAAAATTTAAAAGTTTCACGCTTTTACCATGCACGTAGAAAAATATTAAAACCACTGGCACACAATCAGCGATAGCAATTAGTGAAATTGAATCCGCAAATTTCAATATGCGCCGTCGGAATTGTTAAATAACGATGTGTTTTTGTCTATTATTGTGAAACATTAATCGACGATGCGTGCTTGTCGATGTGTTTGTAATGAAATGTCGCGTGCATTCTGCGGCCAACATCGCGACGCCTGACAACAAAAACCGAAACAATTGAACTCGTAGTATTATTCACCGAGACTGCCACCTTTACGGATTCTGTAACTGTCATAAATGTTAAACTATGATGTGACTGACATGCGTACATATATTATTCTGGCTGCTCATATTACCGCCGGATTAGAACTGACACTTTAAATTCATTTTCAATTTATTTTGGGTAGGTAATTACGCAAACCATAGTTGTATTCTTACAAAATATTCAATACAACCGCAAAATAAAATAAGTCTTTATACGTAGCGCAGTGTCATGTTACAGGACCTTGAATAGCCTCGCCACACACACAATATCCATACGGCCATAAATAAAGAAGTGTTTAGTTAAGAAATGTTTATTAAATTAGCTCCTATGATACAATAATATGATAAAATATGACTCATCAAAACTACTTGAAATCATAAAAAACGTTTTAAATTTGTGGAAAAGTTTATTTATTTTTAAATTTGTTGTAAACGCAATGTTTTTTTACGCTCCCCGAACTTATTACTGGGAGGTAAAGTAAGTATCCACTTCGCACTATATCCATCTATAGAAAACAATTACGAGTTGCTACCACTCAACCACCAATAAAAGAGAATAAAGTAATAAATATAGTAAAATGTTACACAAGACAGGATTAGTTGATTGATAAATCAAACGTAATAATTATTTCCCAATTTTCATGCACCGAATTCGTTCAATAAATCATCGCACGTCAATTTACAGGCGTTAATGACAATAAATCGAATAGATGGATGAGTTGTTAAAATCAGAAATGTTACAGTTTTATGAAAGTATTTAATTTTGTTTGAAATATTATACCTATTAAAATAATATCAACTAAAGTAGATTAGCGATCTGTCACGTTATATACGAATTAAGGTGTTAAAAAGTGCAGTTGTGTGAATGATAATGACGTGAACAATAAATCGTGTTGGCAATCTCAGATCCCATCTAGATATCTTAACATTGTGTATTTCCTAGGCTTTGTTTTCAAGGCGCCACGTCGCCGGCAGTTAGGCAAGTGGGAAAGTGTAATAAAAAATAGGTGACGAAAGTCGTTATTTGTTGTTTATCATGAGCGTTGCCGCCCTTCGGTGAGTAGAACTGTTGTCATTATAACAGTCCACAACACTTAGCGCAGCTGTTTTATTCGCTGCATTCAGCATAATTCGAACTATTTTAGTTTTGTTGCACCTACCACCGCCAATGAGTTCTAGTATTTTTTTCAAACGAAGAGTTATTGGCCCTAAAGGCTATCTATTAGCTTGTGTTCAATTGAGATCCAAGATTAAAGGTGCACTAAAAACATAAGGAAACTTTACTGAATGTTCTGTAGGTACAAGTAAAATATAGGTTAAGTAGAGAAGATTGTGTAATTACCATTTATTCAACAAAAACAGTCTAAAATATCTCTTATTTTGATTAAACGTATTATAATTATTTTTGCTCAACTAATAATTATTTTTCATTCCTATCTGCTGCCTTTTCTTTCACTCCATTTTTAGTTATTTCATAAATGATTTAGCTATCATAGTATCACTGACCAATATGTTTATCAGTGATCACCAATATTGTTATCCTCCCGTGATACAGTTATATTCTATTCGACTACTCTACTAATACGCAAATGTTTGGATCTATTTGTAAAATCCATTATTCCTATATGCGCTGCAAAGTTCATAGTTCAGACCAATTCAGTGATTGTTTTATTTGTGTTCCTGTGTGGAAAATTCACTGAATGTAATAAATACTGCACCACCGAGCCAGCAAAATAATTACCCCCGCTTCGGTAATACACTACACCGTGTATATTAGGTTCATAGGTTTAGTATCAAAATGTAATTGCATTTAGGTATTTCGGCCTTGCATCGTTAAATTCACCAAAACAGTTTTTGTCGTTGCTGCTGCATTTAACGTTATTTTATGAGCTAGTTTACTATGGAAATAGTGCACCAGTAGTACCGTGCCGCCTGAACTTAGCGCTTAAAGCTCCGTAGATCTGGCATATCGAAGCGTGTAATCAATTCATCAAGCATCAAGCGTTAAGACACGTAAGGTAAGGATAAACCGTACCTTACCTTACGTGTCGTACGTGTGATTAACCGGCATCCACATGCTGGTTACATTTATGCAAGATGCGACTACTTCAGTCCTCAGGGATAACAACGCATCTTTGACCAGCTTCAAATAAGATGAATTTGAACGATTACTAACTGAGATTTCCAATATTTACTAACTCCCACACTCCTGGCTGCAACCCATAGTGGCCCACTGCAGGACACGGGTCCCTCCTCATATCTGAGGAGTCCTGTAACATACTCCACCACGCTGATCCAATGTGGGTAGGTGGAACGCACCCTCATAATCTAACGAATACTAAACAATTCCTATTAACACCTTATACTAATAGGACTAAATAACATTCCCTCGCACAGTCATATTCGAGGTTTGTCACAGATATTTAATAAGTTGTATGTAAGTTATTTGTATATTCATATTCAGAAGAATTGTCGTCGTGACCAAAGCTTTGCTATGTTAATTATATATTAAGAAGGACGTTTTACCTTATTACGTAACTCCGTCGTACGGTAAGGATATTCACTCACATTTTCATGCAAGTAAGTACACGGTACGTACATCTGGAGAGTATACGGTTCGTATTACCGCGCACCGCACAGGAAAGTTACTGCGCCCAGGGGACCGGAGCGCTAGAACTGCGCACATTGATTCTATATGAACACACCACTACCTATATTAAACCATGGTGTATGTTCTGACTAACTAAAACGCGGTGCTGGATGAGCCGTGAGGATTTTAGCCTCCTGATCGGGGGGTCGAATCCCCG
>DWLO01000322.1:0-22112 GCA_018245335.1 Dalla quadristriga
CCGGCCGGGGATCGAACCCGGGACCCACGGCTCGTCAGACAGGGTCACTGACCAACGCGCCACCGAGTCGTCAAATTATTAAATAAAAAGAACAGAAAAATAATTTAAAAAAAAAATATGTATGAAATAATAATAAGTACCATGGGATGATAAAGTCGTAAATACAAATAATTCCCTACGGGTCTTACATCTTGATCTGCATTATAGATTCAATTTGACGGATTTCACTATTGTACGGAGCGCGTAAGCGTGACTTAAGCCCCGTTCAGACGGACGTTTTTCTAAAACGCTGTAGCGTTCCATTGCAAGGGTCGTGTCTCGGATTTTCTATATTAATATAGATAAGGAAAGAAAAACGGTTATTGTTTACCGGTGGTTAACAAAAGATGTAAAAACAAATAAAAACTTCACAACAGTCTAACCTATGTATAATAATGTTGTCATTGTTGATGACCTGAGGTTGGAAATGCGGGCCCTCCGAGTAGAAGGCCTTAATCATAATCACTCGGCTATCATCGCTTCGCTTACGGCAGATATGTATTCATTCTTTGTCTGTACAACAAGTAAAAATATACACTTTCAATAAGGGAAGATTGTACAAAGGCGAGCGAATCTCTAGAAGAGATCTCTTGCCCCCGACCCAAATGGTGTGATGAAACATTTAGAATTAATATTAATAGTAATAAGAATTAATATTAATAATATTAAGAAATAATATTACCGGGATTATATAAAGTGACTTACTGAAAACGCGCGTTTATAAAACCGCCCGTGCGAACTAAGCCTAATCACCTACGAATAGCCGTCCCACGTGCTGGGATTGCCCTTGGGCTCTTAATCAAGGTTGCAGTACGCTGCTTTGTTCTAAATAAACGTTCCGTCTGTATTCACACAGGTATAAGTCGGAAATGTCGACACGTTGAAATGCGATCCTGGGTTCGAATCCCAGAACGCACCTCTAAAATATCCAAGTTATTTTTTATTTTATTTTATCTTACGTTTTTGCTTAGAAGTTACATGCAAACGCATTTCCCAGCGAAAAAAAAAAGGCATACCGAATGCGTTTACGTAGGACATTACGTAGGCCGGGGCAGACATTTATTTGGCAGATAGATGCTTGTACTCGGGTCTTGGGCGTTAAATTGTGTGGTTTTCTGTGTGTCCGCCACCCGCAACAGGGAATCCTAGTGCGGGGGTGTGAGTGTGTGAGCGTTTATTATTGTTATAATTTATTTTACATAATAATGCCTGTAACTTCTGAGCAATAGCTCAATCAATCAAGTATTTTTTTTTTTGTTTTTATATTTAATTTGTACTTTGCAATAGGTTATACTTTTGATATTTTTATTTTGTGTGTTTGTGTGTTAAACCATATTTGCGTTTTCCCAAAAATCTACTTTTTTGAATTAAGTTAAGTATATCATTAAGCGTGTGATATTATGTTGGTGTTCAAAGTGTTCAAAAAAATTAAATAAATCTATAATAAATTCCTTTGTTTTGTTCCAGGTGAGTGCTTAAAAGCATTTGAAGACTGCCAAGATGGCATGGAAGAGACGGTAAGGCGACTCTTAATCCCAATGCTGAGCTAAAGATGATTGTAGGATACATAGGACAGGATAGGACTAAGAGAGGTATTGTCTATCGTGACATAATTAGATCTTAACAGGGAATTGGTCAGCGACCAATGCTAAATATTTGTATTGTATTGTATTGTATTGTACTGGGACAGCGTGGTGGAATACGCTTCAGGCTGCCTCAGCTGTGGCAAATACCCGTGTTCAGGGGCGGGTTGTCATTAAAACAATTGAACCTACGTAAATTCTGTGTGGAGCGCGGGAAGTTTTTAAAGGGGGCGGTCGTGTTTGTTTTGTTTGGCTTGCGTTTGATAGTGTTAGTTGTTGTAGTGCGGTTGGATTGGTGTATTGTTGTGGTTTTTCTTTTTAATATTGTGAATAGGTTTGTTCTTCTTCTTTCGGATTGCTTGCCGAGGAAGGAGTAGAAATGTTTGCAGTATTGGAGGGAAGGCCTACGGCAGTGCGCCGGTCTGATTGCGCTGTAATAATTGAGGATTATTACATGTAAGCCGGGCGAGGGAAGCGCGACTACCCTTGTTTTGGAGTTTCCCGAGCTCCGCCAAAATTGAATTAATTTAATTTCCTTTCAGTATTTATATCTCAAACTTGACACTGGCAAATGCACAAGACGTGTGACGTCATATTAAAAAAATATATGTCATTTGAAGTAATTTGAGGAATTGAAGAATCTACCTAATGGGTACTTATTTGTAACAAAAAGTTTCATAGATGAACTAATACTGAAATAGATTTTTTAAAGAAACTGCTTACATACACTGAGTATGAAGTATACAACGAAGGATTAGTAGCAGAACAGTGTGATTTTATCGGTATTTTTACTAAAATAAAGCAAGAAAAATCAAAACTAAGCTTGAAAACTAAAACTTTATGAAACCTGTCTTAAATTGTTTAAGTTGCCCAATAAAAGAACACAAGAAAACCTAATAAGGACAAATTTTAAACTCAGCATTTCTGAACATTAATAGTGCTCAGGAGCAATGTATGAATATTTTTGTTACAAATTATCATGTCAATTGCAGGTTATAAATAATGTTTGGTTAAATTTACTTTGCAATAGATGACTGTTGCAAGGACCTTTATGGATAAGCTAAAGTTAGTTTAAAGTAAGATATTTAAATAAATTTTAATGAATGTGCTAGACAAGTAAATTATCAACTTACCAATTAAAGAGAATCAACATATTTTAAACGTTACTAAGTTACCAGTATTAGTATAGCAATTGATTTCCAGAGTATTTTTTAGCGATGTGAGTCACTCACATCACATCACATCATCATCTTGAATCATTTAAATTATAATTTAAACGCTTACGAATAGAACATCATGAATTTAATTAAGGAGCCGAAAACCGACAGATTCGAATAAATAAAGGTTTATATCATAATTGGATTCATAAATTTCTACATTTACGAAGTTTTAAATCTGCAGGCTCACAAAAGATATTTGTGCAAGCGATGATAGCCTTGTGGTTTGAGACTTGGGCCTCCAAGTCGGGGGGTCCGAGGTTCAAATAACAGGCACACACTTATGACTTTTGACGTTTGTGCCCTGTAAGTAATTAAATATTATCTATTTCCTAAAACATCGTGAGGAAACCCGTATGCCTTAGAATTCTCCATAATATAAGTCTTGTGGAGTCTACTAATAAGCACTTGGCCAGCGTGGTGGACTATGGCATTTTCTCACATTGAAAGGCGACTCGTGCTTAGTAGTGAGCCAGTGATGGGTTGTGATGTGATGTCAAAATAATACAAATATAGAAAATACAAATCATTGCTCGCAGCTCCGTAAAATTATTTTTTCCATACAAACTTTCATACCCTATTCAACGCGCTTATGAAACAATTTTTGGAAGTAGCCTATATGTTATTCTGGTGCGTAAGCTATAATACTAAAGTTTCATCAAATTACGTTCAGTAGTTTTTGTGTGAAAAAGGAACTAAACATCCATCCATCATTACAAACATTCGCATTTATAATATTACTAGCCCCCAAACTTCGTTCGCTTTAAATTTATGTTGTTTCATTCCCTCGGGATCTTAGACGTATTAGGAATCAAAAGTATCCTAGACCATCTTCATCCCATCCATCCATCTGAAACGACCTCTCTACAAAATCCTATTAACTTCGGTTGTTAACTTGTATGGTACCGTAAAGGCGCATCACATACAAACAAACATATTTTAACATTTATAATTTTATTTATTTAATTTCTACAACAACTGGACTGAACTTAATGCCTAATGGCATGCACTACTAGTCAACTGGCGATGACGAGAAGGTTTAAAAAATGTATATAGGTTTATACATACCTATATACATACCTACCTACATACATATAAATATATTCATTTAACATTAGGCATAGGTAAGAAGAAAGATTCGCATTAGTAGGATAAGACTTTTTACATCTGTGTTTTATCAACAGTGTTCTGTATTTATTCTATTCAAGGATACGCAGGCTACGACTTACATTCATATTTCCAAGGAAAGCTTTAAAAAACTAAAAAGTTTATCCGACGAGATTGGTTGCTAGAACTCATAGCAATAGCGCATAGGCATGCCGCAGTCTCCACCGCGGCTACATAACGGTGATGACATATATAACCGGCCACCTGCTTCTCTCGGACTAGGTGCGCATCGACAATTCATTCCACATCTATATTTATGATTTTTATTTCTCCGCGGGCTGCTGCTGATACTTGAGCCGTTTCTTGGCAACCTAAGTACCTGTTTAAGTTAGTATCTTCAATGCTAGTTAAAACCAAATAAAAGTATTTGTCGGCAAGCTAAAATTTTATATCAAGGCTGGTTTTACCGTAATTATGAGAAAATAAATAAACTCCTGTGACTCTCCACCAGCTGTGCTGTTATTGAATGCCAATATCATGTTTTTACATTGTTTATTGTATCGTATTTCGTTTTAATATATAAAGATATTACATAAAACTATTCACTATTCCCTGTATACTTAATATTATAAATGTAAAAGTGTGTTTGTTGGTTTGTCTTTGTTACGCTGCAACAGAGCATCTTATCGACGTCACTTTCTGTGTAGAGATAGTATTATGGGCCGGAGAGTGACATAAGCTACTTTTTATCCCGGAAAATGCACGGTTCCTGTGAGATAGACAAGATAATTTTATCGAACAAAGTCTCGTTTACGATAGAGTGTAAAAAATTCAGCCAAGGCAATAAACAAACGTTCAATACACGTAAAAAGTTGTGCAACGTACGGAACTCTATCCTGCTTATAACCCGACATTCACTTGGCTGGTTATTTAACGATTTGTCACCGCGCAGCTATCCCATTATTATTCCTGAGTATATAGCAACGGACTAAGCGCCAAGCAGATGCATTACCTCGACAAATTCCTACAAACTAGTATTTAAATTAGCCAGCGACTACGAGAGAATCACTTACGTAGTGTTATGTTAATTAAAAGGAATGCGCTTTCCCCCTTTCCGTCACCGCAGATGAAGTTTCCTTTTTATTTTCATCCACTGTAACAATATTCTTGACAGGATTGTCCAACTGATCACGTAAATTCGTTCCTGAATTTGATATCTCATAAAAATAATAGTACAGGCAGTAGATGATAATAATAATAAAAATTAAGTTCAATATCCGATATTCAATATTTTAAAGAGCGTAACATGACATGTATTGCTATTTAGGTTGACAAATCTAGCAGTTTTGTATCATTTCCGCGAGTTCTCCATATCAGGGATCAATGTTATTTACATAATGTTAACTTAAATGATATAAGACTAGCCAGAAAATATTGAAGATCTTCTAACGACAAAAGCACCGAAGTTTCTACATCTGAAAGATTATAGACGATAATACAGTTAAATTATGAAAAAAGAAACAAAGAAACCCGACTGCAACGGCACTTAATTGAAAAAAAAAGACAAGCTCTAAATTTGAAAAATTAAAAAGTTATTAAGTTTTCCTTGTTACGTTTTAAAACTATAAAAAGTCGGATAGAAATATTTTTGACTTCGCCTGTGATAGCGGGTTTTTGTTTCTTTTTTTATAATTAAATTTATTTCAAACTTTTCAGATTCTATTTCTTCTGTTCAAGTTATTCAGTTCAAGGTCCCAAAGGCAAGTAAACGAACACTACGTTAACTTCACACAGTCAAGGGAAAACGCTGGTATACTATATTACCAGCTAGTACAGTTAAATGTACTAATTAGCAATTACTCGTACTAGAAAAATTTAAAATATTTCACTAAATATTCCACTGATGGCGGCCATATTGATTTTTCCATCATATCATTTGTAAAAATCCATTAAGCCGTTAACGGCAGCCTTAAGGCTGCATAGCGTCACAACAAACAAAATAGACATACTAACTGATATAACTACATACAAAAAATCACTCGAAAAACGTAACCCTCCTTCTTACGAAGTTGGGTAAAAATAATAAATATTGCGGCACTGCTAAACTGATGTGACTTCAAAAGTCAGCCGTGATATATTAGAATGACTATTTTTTTTCAAATACAAGACTGCAACTTCCGAACACTGAAAAGCTTATTTTAAGTTTATTAGAAATCCAAGAATGCTGCAGTGAAATAATTAAGTACTGCTTAAACCGCTACGGGACCGATTTAAAACATAATTATTATTATTCATTATACATTATGTATTCATGTACTACGTACGAGTACATTAAAGAATAGGAAGAAAGGAAATTATTTTATAGACTTAACCTTTAATTCAGTTGTTGTCTGCGTAACGAATTTTATTTATCTTTAACGATTCTACAGGACATGTTGGATATAATAAGTAAATAGCTTCAAAATTTTTTCTACTGGAAAACAGATGCAGTCTATCTATCAAAAACAATGTTTTACACGCTTTTAACAGCTGGAATTGTAATTTATTTACGTGTAGGAATGGAGTTTTTAATTCCGGATGTTTGAATAATTCGAAATTTTACATTGTTAGGCGTCCTCTAAAAAGAATCTTCGTCCTGTATGTACGAGTACGTAGTATTTCAGTACTATTTTTACTCATCGATGGAGCTCTTATATGCAAAGTTGTTATATACATAAAAGTAGAATGTCTATTTTCTTTAAAAAAATTATAGCCAAGTAGTAAATGGGTTTCTAATAACGAACACTACAGTCTACGGACGAATTTAATCCAACCTACAATGCAGAAGCGCTGCCACGCCTGAGGACTAAGACGGCTCTTGTATAAGTGTGCCGGCAAACACGCCTTCCCTCTTACCTCTAATGTCTGTGGCAGTGGTTGGCACGGCATCGCTTCCCCGTCGAACCGTATACAGGTTCTTCTAACCAGAAAAAATAAACACCCAAACCTACCCAAGTGTGCACACGCGATATACAATACAATACTATCCAACACCATATACTTTATTTTACCCACTAAACAACGCACTAAAAACACGCGACTTTATCTCTATTAATCGACCCTTTCCAGAGAACCTTTGAGTAGAGGAAAAAGAAGTTCACAGATTTCTCTTGGTAGATGAATTTATTGTGAATATAGCAGTAAAAGTTATTCAATAAATATAAACATAAAGCAACCAAAATACACATACCATTGAAAAAGATACAAATAACAAAAAGGAAACATTAAAGCGCTAAGAAATATTGGGCATGATATTGGCCACTTTTTTTTAAACTTGGCACGGATTAAGCACGACGAATATAAAGTGGTAGAGAATTCCATAGCACGTATCGAGAAGGCATTAGAATAAAAAAAAATTGCCTGAGTGACTATAAAGGAAAACGTTCATAGAAAAAACGGAGTTAGTGGTTGTGCGATTGAAAAATGAAGTAATGGGTGTTTAAAAAAAAATAAGGTACACCTAGTAAGATTAATTGCACACTGTCTGAAGCAGAAATGAAGGACCAAATAGAGAGCTCCTCAAGTTTTTTATAAAAATCGGATAGTTATCGGATCATATTTGCGTAGATCAAAGCCTGCAATGTACTAGTACGCTAGACATAAACAGATTTCTGGCAACGAACTCGCGTCCTTGGCGTCGACCTTATATTACGCAACACCGGTTTCGAAAACACGCGTGCCCGCTCTATGTACACTTATAATATTTTACGCCCTGTCTGGTATCTATGCTGGTATAAAAAGATTTTTGTAAAAAGTTTTATAACGAACTTCGACGAAAATGAATATGTACGCAGTCTTTAAATTGGCCTTAATTTAAATACTTGTATATATACGGATTGCCTACCTTGTACGTATAGTTTGTATAAAATGTTCATGTTAATTTAAGTATCATTTTCTTGATGATAGTTGAAATAAAATAAGTAGAACCATGTCCAATCCACGGCAATGGTAATTCAAGATTTAACTAAATTACTAGTTGGGTATTATTTTGATGACAGGTTTTTCTGACAACACGAATATTGTAACGTACGTGTGTGTATACATGCACCTACGAAAGTAGAAAGGGTAATAATATATTATTTTTAAACGAAATGTCTAATATTGCAAATTAGCCAAAGTATTGTAACAAATCTATAAAATAACTCGCAAAAATCTAAAACTCTGCATAATTACTTAAGTTATTAAAAAAATAGGCATTTAGGTCACTGAAAAATAATGGTCACGGTAAAAATGATTAGGTCACTCTGGCTCATCAACAAAAATAAAAAATATAAACACTTTTTTTACTTGTGTATTTTATGTTTAACCATGCTTTACATTTCCACGCGGGTCCTAAACGGTTATTAAGTGTAGTAAAAGTAATACCACATCCAATGCGTGACTTCATCTTAGCTGCACGTTGCCCGTTGAGTGAAAGTGGCAACAAGCCTCTTGGTTGTCGGCGGGCGAAGGCCGGCCGCGTCGTCGCACCGACCAACACCTTAAATATTATTCTGCACCCAAATCTCCTGCTATATCGCCTAGCTCACCGTAACTAACCTAGCCTAACTCACAATCTGGTGTTTATGATATACGAGTCTAATTGCTTGTATACAGTACGCTAAGAAAAACTTTTTTAACAACACTTCATATTTTTCAACCATATGCTCGACTAGGCTCTCTCTTCAATTGTCCCGTATTGCTTAAGGTTCATAACTCTGCTATTGGACGTTATCGATCGTCATCTGTTGCCAGAAAAGTCAGTTGAAAAGTAAGTATATTATGTTCATTTGAATCAGTACATGTATGGTCTAAAAACCGGTTCAAAGTGCGTCTTCTAGGTTGTTATTATGTTTATAAATTTAACTATATGGTTGTCATAATAATATAGTTAAATCGTAGAAAAAATATTAAGAGAAACCTTACTAGTATTATAAAATGGGAAAATTAGTTATACGCCTTCACGACTAAACCATACAACCGATCTTCATAGAATTTGGTAGAGAAAACATTTGAGTCACGGAGAAGGTCATAGATTACTTTTGATCCCGAATAAATATACAGATCTCGGGGGAATTAAAATATCACAAATTAAACGCGTATGAATTCGCGGACAATAGCTAGTATTTATTGAAAAAATATGGCCAAGATTAGTAACGTCATTGCAGACAAGAGATACAATCCTTTTTAGGTATGTTTATTTATGCCTACTTTAGTGGTTTCGATTTATACGAAATATCTACAATATCAAAAATCTTTATTGTTTAAAAGTAAATAAATAAGTAAACATGAATAAATATGAATTATATTCGCTAAAATTACTATATGTAGCAGGTATAATAAACTGGAGCCAATCAGTGCGATCAGTGAATCTTTTTTATTAGTAAGTATGAAATTATTTGTTTGTAGTTCTAGCCTGTCTCTATGGCATATTTTTTGCCTTTATGATTTTCTTAACCTAACACTTATATCACTTTCACGCAAATGTTTTAAGCTCAAGCCTAGTTTCTTACGGATTACAATTGCTATCACCGAGGATTTTCGTAATAAATTTGCACTGTAAACAGAAGTACAAGACAACTTGACGACTTAACTGCTTATTTCGGTTACATGCGACCGCCCTTTCTATTATCAGTAGGTATCCCTATAACACGATACATCTATACTTTCTTATTCAGTGCACTGCACACGGAGCCAGCCATCATCTAGTGAGAGCAACCATTACAGCCTATTACTACCCTTATTCGTCTGCACCGAGGGTAATTAAAAAACCCAATCGTCATTGTAATCAGTCATACCTAACATATTATTGCTGTACAATATTTGCATAGTACGTAATCGATACAGGCGATAAATCTTTTCTCGCTGCTCCCAGTCGTTTTATAAAAGATAAATTACCATATCCATGCCAAGTAAATTACTATGATTGCGAGTACAGTCATATTAATTAAGACCACAGTCATTTTTACTGGAAAAAACTATCTTAATTATTAGTGCTACTATTATGTAAGGGCTACTTTAGTTGAGCTACGATAAAAAAAAGAATATAAAAAAACAATGTACAAAAAAATAGAGTTCGAAAATAATGAATTGTCGATCATCATTTTTACGCTGATCAATGAGTACTCGTTAAACCTCTGCCAAAAACTGATGTGGATGCTTCAAAAATGTTTTTTTCAGTAAAAGAAACAAGCATTGATAAACAATCGGAACGCTAAGATTCTAAAAACAGTGTCCGTTTAAGAAATTAAAGTTAATTAGCGAACAGCAAAATTCGTGAGAGCAGATTTTTGTCAATAACCGTACCGATCCTCAATAATGTTGTAGTATACTTATTAGTTAGAGAATCCGGATATAAATAAATCTTGTACTCTAAAGCTTCGCTCGCAATGATCGCCCGCCTCGAGCGGGCAGCGCGCGCTCACTCTGCAATTACCGCCATGGCCTACGGGGCATTCCACTGAACGTTGAGCCTAATTAGTTCAGTATGCGAAGAGGCTTTGTCTAACAGTTCAGTTCACCTTGCTTAAATGCTGATCGGTCACATACACACGACCTTTACCAGAGGACGCGTCCCTTTTGGCACTAAAATAACATAGTTGCGCATTCAACCGATTGCGTGATAAGTTGCGACTGTGACCTATAGACACAGATTCATTACGTTCAATTAAATAACCGGGGCTAACGGGCGGTTTGAAACGAAAATACTTTAGATAGACGCGAGTGTAAATATAAGTAAAAAAGTTTGTCATTCGGTGTAGTCATCCTGTCATCAGCGTACATAGCGGTGCCGTGCAGGTGCCACACGTGTAAAGCATTGTAAGTAAACATTGCGGAGAGTTCGGAAGCCCGCGATTCGTGTGTTTGCAGGTGGGCATTACGTTAGGCGTCTGATACACGACACCGGAGCGCGGTCGAACAATTCAAAGTTTCATCCTACTCTTTAATTAAACCCCTGGGACTTTACACACGTTCCGTCACAGTGTAAACATAACGGTTACCTTTGAAACCCAACGGAACCGTAAGAAATTCTGGACCACTCGGTACCAACACGCCGTGTGTCAGTCGCCTAAACGGCTCCTTCCATCTCAACACTGTTACGTAAACATCTCGGACACATAGTGCGCAAACACCGGCTACACTAATCGTTAAAAATAATATTTATTCTACTACCGCAACCCAAAGCGACCACGTTGCATATCGATAAGCCTCAATGGAGAATTATACATTTTACATTCCACTTTTTAAGGTTTTAATCCAATAAAATATTTATGAAACGGTACACGTGATGCAATAATTATGTCGTGGACGGAAAATTATCAAATAGGGAAACTGCGCAATTTTATAGTATCTATGTAGCCCATATCGTTACGTACATTGTTTATGTTATGTTGTGTATATTTACACTATAGCACCGTAGTTAGAGAATAAAGTACGCCGCGCTCCTATGGACCAAAGATTAACGATTTATCAGTCAAGCTTCTAGAGGAGACACTTCGATAAATTCAACGTTTATACTAAAAGCACAGAATAAATAATAGAACTACGAGTTAGAGTATAACTTAAAATAATTGACAGCTACTATGGATTACCTAGGTACCTTTTAAATGTATCGATTACAAAAAATAAAATAATGCCTCTGGAATTGAATAAGGAATAGGATGTTTAAATTATGGTATTAAGGAGGCTTTGTCCGCGGCTCCGCCCTCCTTAAAATTCCCTTATCTAACCCACAGGAACCGTGTATTTTATCGGGATAAAAAGTTGTCTGTCACTCTCCGGTCAGATCAGACATGTAATATGCAAAAATATATAATATGTAATAATAATATATGTATATATAAAAATAATAATACAACGTAGTAGTATAAACAAAACTGTCACTCTATTGTAGAGTGAAAAAAGGAGAAACCAAAAAGCACACCTTTTCTTTTTCTATTTTCTTTTCAGTTAAGTGCTCCTTGCAGTTTGGTTTTTGTCCATTTTTTAATAATTTAATTAATTTTACTGTACGAGTGCTAGCGCAAAGTAAAACTAACTAATAGCAAAATATCACGTACCTGACGTAGCAGCGATGACTCCATTTCCCATTCCTTCGTCAACTTTTCCATTGCAAAATACGCAGCTAATTTGTATTCATGAAAAGCATGAGAGCTGGCAGCATCCTCCGCATACTTTTAATCTATGTGCGAGGTACGGTCTGGTTTATAAATAGCCGGCGGCGCAGGCAGGTGGGGGCGCGGGCAGACGCGCGGACGCCGTGCCTCGCTTCCGCGAATCCACCGAACATTCAACTGGATCCACTACTCTTACCATAATAATGAACCCTCTTATGGTATCGTCCACTCGCCAGACCGACAAATTGCATTGATTACCTTGGCTGATAGGTAATTGCAAGATGTAGACGCGTTACGCAACCAATATGTCTGTTGCATGCATTTATCAAAGGTACCACTAGTGTTGTTACTTAATACTCAATACTTGTCATATAACTCAAAATCAATCTTATTAGTAGTTGATAGGACGTCAAAATGAAATAGTTATTTTTTAAGAAATATAACATAAATCCTTATTTTATGCACGACGACCCAAAAAGGAGCAAAAACGCGAGAATCAATTCACTCTTGAAATGTAAGTCGTTTAATATTGGCGTAAATATTTTGACAAAAACATCATCACCTTCCTTTTCGGGGCTTTGAATCCGTTGTTGCGGCCACAATGTGTACACAACCAATTGAGAAGCCCATACGTGCATCGGATGGTTTGCTGCTCGTTTAACTTCTGTTTACTTAGTCAATATAGCCAGAGAAATGTTCATGTTAGCCTATTTTGTGTGTGCTTAATGTTTGAAAATGTAAGTATTTATGCATTCTTCAGGCATACACAAGCAAAGAGTCAGAAACTTACATTGAGGTCAGCGTTTTAAATCGTTACGTCAATTTGGAAGCGAATCTAGATATTGGCTTCACCTCCGGGTCTGATTTCTAGTTGCTTAAGATGGCAAAGCAGTCAGAGATAAATAAAATTACAAGCTGAATCGGGTTTTTTTCCTTTTCCTCATAAATACGTGAAAAGCTTCATATCATTTTTACTTTTCATATAAATCCAAACGTTTAAAACGGGTTATGTGTAGAATAAGCTCTGACAAAACCATATTGGTCTCACGCGTGGAATTCAATTTATTGAGTACAAGTGGGAGGAATGAGGTAGGTAGCGTCCAGCGGCCCAGATCATCGGTCTCGAGGTGCCCGCGCCGGTACAGGAAAACAGAGACAGATATAAATGGAATCCCGATCGCGAACGTGGCTTTATCCGGCTGATATACACAGTTGAAGAAAAAACCTGCTGCGAGCATTTTGTATCGTAACCTTACAATAGCTCCTAGATTAAAACTGTTAGTGCACAGTGTGCCCTATTGTACTATTCATATGTGAATACTATCCTAATATACAAGTTGAGAATACAGCGCATAGAAAAAACTTTGATGAGCATTATCTAGCATTTTTGTGGCGTTTGTCCCAAGGTTTAACTTTACCTGGCGCGGTTTGAAGTCTGATCACGTGTGATAGTTTAGTGTAATTTGGCTATCTGTATTCTCGAGTCGTCGTACCAAAATGGCTGGGTAAAAAGGTTGTTTGGTATACTTTGGATGGGAATAATGATAGGCGGCCGGTAGACGATAGGGCGCCGCGCGGTGACGCCGCGCCGCCTGCGCCTGTCCGTGTCGCGTTACGTATCGTACAACATCGCTGGTCGTAGCGTATCGCACATACTGCCACACAAGCCAGGAAGGATCAAGCTATACTTACCCAACCTGTTGAAACATGTTTACCAAACACTTAATCTTATTATGATCATCATAATTCAAATAACATGATTGTCAGTATTCATTTAAGTATGAGTATTCTAAACATTATTAATCGTATTTCATTATATAAGAATTTTGTGATAAACTTACATACATTTTAATATTCCGTGTGCGGTTTTAAAGATTTTAACGTATACTTAAATTGTCTACCATTTGCCATTGGAAAACATTGTTATTATTATTATTGTGCCATTATTGTGTATATTTCTGTGCAATTTATCCACAAAGATTACCCATGTGAAACGACAATCAATTAAAAATAACCTGCAGCCATCTAAATATCCCAATGCCAACTTTATAATTAAAGCAAAGTTGTACAACAGCAAAGACAATATATTACATAATATTATTATACTTATAGAACTAGAACTTGGAAATTGGTAATTGTTCATCAAATATACATGCACGTTGTATTATTTTGGTATACTGAAGAGAAGAGATCGGGACGATGACATTTTATCACATGTTATGCACACTACGGCATTAATTAATATATAGGACCGTGTTCACATTAGTATCAACTAACCTTGTGATCTCTGTCAGTCGATTCTCTGAGTTATCGTTTACGTCAAATATTAAGACTTATTGTATTTAATGAGTGCCATCAAAGCGATTGAAAATTGATAACAGCAGTTGGTGAGTTAATAATATTAATTTTTCGTAAATATACGTTTTATTTTTATGAAAAAAAAAATGAGTTATTGACTAGATACACGATCTACACATACATTTCGATCGATCGATTTACAGTTTAAACAACACAGCCGGCCGTATTCACAGCATCTATTACTCTTCTTAGCTTAGGTCGTAGCATTAAAATTAATTTATATCCATAAATTTGGAGTCAATCTTGGCGGCCGTATGTCTCCGTCCTCATGTTACCGTATACGCACCACCTGCGCGCACCACTGATACTTGCGTCATTTACAAGTTACAACTTTAAAATAATAAAACTGGTTTCGATTGTGATATATAAGAAGGTGGATCGACGATTAATGTCCCAGGCACGCACCTGGCAGCTTTGAGACCCCGTGTTGTCACGACACTCGATACCCCACCAACCTGAACCGTAAAAAATCTATATTCAGACCATTATCATACCAATAACAATTATGAATACATTTGCAAAATTGATTTAGTAAGCAAGGTATTGTATATCAAGGATAAACTAACTATATGCAGATCTATTATCATAATTAAACGAGACGTCTCAAATTTCTTTTCGATGTAATATCTTAAAATCCTAACATTATTATTGTTGTTGGACATCGACGCGTAGAGTGCGCTAAGTATGAGCTTGAAACGGTCCCCACCAGAGATTTGTCGTAACAAATAAATTTAACTCATACGACAATTTTAATTCCTCACAAATTGTTGAAATACAAATGTTACCTTTTGTCACAGTACTCAACCGCAGTTGGCTTTCCGTTCACGTTTTAAAGACTTGTGTTTTTTTAAACAAAGACCACGGAGCAACGACCTGCCCTTATTTAGTGAAGTCAGCATGAAGGCAACACATGATGAGGCTGCTATGTGACTCCAGTGCGCGCTGCCAATTTTACTCTTTATACCTCATGCTAACTTAAATGTTGCGGGCTTTTATCGCGTTGACCAGATGTTGCGCGGGAGGTTAAATTAAAATAGGACATATTAAAACATTTTAAAGATTTTATCATATAGTAATTAAACCTTTCTTATTCTTTATAAGATTTTTTTGATATTTAAACTGTGCATACGGTAATCGAGATTTCTGGAAATTATTCATTTCAAATTTGAATGGTCTATTAGCAGAGTTGACGTGAGCTTCACAGGTGTACCAGCAACCTGTTCGCTCTCCGTATCATGTTACACTAGGTTTCACATTAGGAAATTTATACGACGTCTCGTATGACTACCGACGCTGTTAATTATTGTTTTATCGGCGAGATAAATTATTATAATTATTAATCGGTTCCAAGAATGAAGTGCAAAACAAAGTGATTCATCTGCGTTTATTTTGTATAGGTTCGAACAAGTGTGCGCCGCGGGGAGCGCTGATTAAATTAAGTGACATTTCATTTTAATTCATCGACATAAATCTCGCACATTACGAGAACCATTATCGTATTGCAGGTGCTGCCGCGCCCGCCTGGCCAAAGGTCTCCGCGTCCACGCATCGACGCAAAACAACATGCCACTATAATATATATTCACCTCGGTTATGTTTTCGGTTATAATATCCGAATTATTAGCATCCGACTGACCCGTGACTTACTTTAGCGATCGTTAAATGGATACATTTAAACGAAGCGCAATCAAACAGCAACTAAACCTACAAATGTCGTAAGTTTTAACAAAACTTCCTCGAGTTAAATGCGTGCAGAGTACTGTTAAAGGCTTATTCGATTTAGATAGCCACGTGGGTATCGCATCTCAAGTGGTCGCATGCACGTAGCATGTAGGTCGCCGGTCGTAGCGCGGGGTATAGCGCTCCCCTTACGGTGCGCGATGGCAGGCAGTCGCTGTCACTTTTACACGTCCACTTCATATATTTCCATGTATATTGTATGTCAATATAGTGCATTTGCATAAGCGAAGCGAAGGAAATATTACTTAGGCACGAAGTACGAACATGCCCGAGGTCCGTGGTGCGTTTCCATTTTGCAATTGAATCGACGCAGTGATACGCCGGCACTAGCAAGCGCACCTTATTAACATAAGTATTTACGACTCCATAGTAAATCATGACATTTATGTGCGTACTTTACACATTGCAGATTAGGTATCTACGGTCTTAATGGTGGTGTAATATAAATTCAACCTGATAAATGCACCTTTGTACCTACTTAAGTACGATGTAGAGGTTTTCTGCAATACGTCCATTGCGGTCTGGCGCTGGGACTCGTTGTCTTAGTGAGTTCTTTTTAACTTAGCGGCGATGGTAGTAATGGTGTGTGACAGGCGGGTGTGCGACGTGTGTTAGGCGATGTGTGGTGCGTGGTGCGTGGTGCGCTAGGTCACGCATGCGCAGTGCAGTAGCCGACCTTGCGGCGGCGCGCGGTGTCGGGTTGCAGCCACATTTCTGCCGCTCGCCGCGCGTGCGGTTCAATCCCGCGACGGAATGCCCCCATCACTTGATAGCTTGACTTAACATTTGATATACTCGAAGCCACATTACTCGGACGCCTCCGACCCAACCAACGTATCTAACTGTTCAACATTTCACGATCGACTCCGTATCAAGGCTGTATACATTTCACCGCATAGAAAAAACCCCTGTCGTTATGCCATGATTCATAGATATTCAACAGCTTATGACAAAAACAACCCTTTGTTTGGTTTGTGTTACTTATTAAATTTGTATATCAGTATAGACAGAGCATCAATATTATGTACACGAAATGTAATATTGTATGTCAGGGCCATTTTTGCGTATCTCTATACTTGTTTACTTTGCTCCTTTATAGCAATTTAGATTGAACTTACGTTGGTAAATCTTTGTCTTATGTCAAGATGTGAAATATTTCTACATTATAACCGTCTTCGTACTATTTCTTCTTCACTTAATGCATGTTAAAATTACCTGTGTCAAGCTCACAGAAACCACGGATACTTTACTCAGCCATATGCGTAGATTCACATATTGCAACATGCGTGCACTGTACGGAGTAGCGTTAGATATTTACAAGTGCGAATGACACCAATCCCTATCTGACAAATGCAACTATTAAAATGTATGCAACCGCGTCTATTAATAACATAGGCACTGGATGTAATAACGAGGTTCATATGATATACGGTGGCGTTTGCTCGACCCTCGAGACTGGCCGACCATTCTAATTGAAACCTAAGCTCGATTAAGTTAGCACTTTAAATATTCTATTGCCTAGTGGAAGGTAACACACAAACGCCGCGCCCTCCTCCACTTGTATCTATAAAAAGGCTTGTTGATCTGATTCATCGACGTTTTATCTGCTATTCCTAAATCCATAAAGGGATTATTCGGAATATAAAAGAATGGAACCCGAAATGGAATGAAATTTCTGTGAAAATTCAAGTTTTGTACAGCATCGTAAAACTTGGAAATTTTTCAACAGGCTGTATTAGAAAATAACGTAAACTCTTAGAACCCATTATTTTGAAACTTCGTATCATATAAATGTTGAAATAAAAAAATTCACGTCTATTTTCCTCACATAGTATGTTGGACGTAGTCACAGTCAACAGATAAGTAGTACTTATCATTATCACGACTGCACAAATTGTAAATAGATTTCTTTAACCACTTAATCACTACTACAATATTCCTAAGTACATACTGCATAAATGAATTCTTCTGATATTAGATCAACTTAATGGATCCAGTGACTACTATACCACATCAAATATTACAATGCTAATATTTAACCGAAAACCAGTAGTTATAAATATTTTTTATGTAAATACATCGGTTTAAAATAAACAAAATTATAATAATAGCATTACATGCGCATTGCAGTACAAAAAGACAATTGATAACTATAATAGCTGTAAGGTGCGCTTTACTTCTATTTTTAGCCCGGTCGTTATTCTGGTTCGCAACCGCAAGTGATAAATAAAGCAAACTAAGCTTTTCACAGGGCTATAGATTCCCACTGGAAGTAGCTAATATTTACCGCATCCACAAAAAGTAAACCTTACCTTTTCTACAAATAAGTTTGGGTGCCGCGAAGGCTTATAGCAAGAATAAGTGCACTGACCCACTACCGTTCGTAATGATGGCATACGCCACCAATCTTGAGTTTCCCGAAGTACCAAGTGCAAGAGTATTAGAAACGGAAAACCAGTTTAGCGCGCTTGCGACATTTTGACAAAGCTGTGTCATAAAATACACGGAGACCAGCCTAAGTCTAAACCGAGATAAGTGGTATTTTAAAGGGTCCAAAACGGAGGTTACCGATCGATCATTAGACCTTATTTGTTTTTTGACGGTGACAGGACAGTGAGCGGGTAGTGCTGGACACGTCTTCGTTATTATCTATCGGTTGCATCAGACCATTCGTCATGCTGTCACGGGGACAGGGCACTACGAAACAATCAAAGCGACCGCACGATAACGGTGATGGTGTCTTGACTCCTCGAATCTATACCCAAAATTGTATTTCTCGGTGCAATCTTTAAGAGCGCTCTCAGGTTTCGCATCTCTCTCGCTCGCACGTTCTAACATTTTCGACGATTGTAAAAGTCTGAGTATGTTTTTGAATAATGTGATCTATTCACTTTCTTGACAATACAATTACGAATATTGTAGACATCTTTTAATTTTCATATACCTAGATTTTTATTTTAAAAAATGGCGACAACTGGTTTGCTATTTTTCTTCATTATACATTAGTTATATGAACATTTAGATACCTATGTCTAAACCTTCCGTAATGTGAATCATTGCACGTTTTTATTTTGATAGACATATTTTTTGCTGCTTTGAAAATTCTATGAATGTGTTGAACAATTATGGGAGCTTTTCTGCAATGCCAAGACGCCTCGGCAGCGTAGGATGCCAGCGGAGTGCATTCGATTAGCCCGCATATTATCACTAATTCTACACCTGTACAACCTGGCACGAGAACTGAATTTATCTGTCGTGAAGTCGTGAATCGCTCAATGCCAATTGAACCGTTACACGTAAGTATAAAAGGTTCCTATTTTATTTTCACATTAAATTTTTTATACTCTCTAATTTATACTCCACCTCACCCTACATTACATTTTGAACTGAACGAAATATTGCAAGAAGTATCACAAGCATGAAAACAGTAGAAAAATAACTAGCCACAATACTGGAAAGCTAAACAGTATTTCATTTTATTAATTAGTAACGAAGAAATCATACTTAAAAGCGTTAAGGTTGAGATTGAATAAAATGGAATCTCAATGACTGCAAACTAAAACTGGTATTCGTGTACGTGATTATCGAAGGCGAGTTTTGCATACCGCAGACCGCGTTCATAAAATACGATACATAACGAGCAAGCCACCGGCTCCTGTATTACGTGCACATAGCTTTAAGAGGATAACATTCTGCTCAGTAATATTCTAAAACAGCACTATTAATCAAGTTTTATCGGAACCATCCACGGGTGTAAGTAGTGATTAAAAGTAGTTGGCAAAGCCTACGACGTCACATCCAAGAAAGTATGTTATCGACCTGCACAAGCCTACAATTTAAAGAGGTTTCAATAGAAAATCTATGTAATATTATGCATTCAGAACTCCTAATACTGTGTCCATGTCATCTTATATATCTAAAACAAAGTCGCAAAATTGAGTTAATTACACCATTTATGACTCAAGACTGGCTGGATAAATTTTCAAGATCTTTGATTTGTTGAATTTGTCTCCACCGGGAATAAGAGAATTTGAAAATTACAAAAAAAAAATAGTATGAATAAAATAAAATAAAAATAGTATGAAAAAAAAATAGTTTGAAAATTACAAAAAAAAAATACTATGAACATATTGAAGACGTTCGGTTTGTTAGGTTGTTCGTTTTCAATAAAACTTTGGTGATTACTTTGGTGAAAAAAAAAAACTACCAAGGAAAAGTGCAGGGCAACGTCTGCCGGTCCAGCTAGTTGTAAATAAATGAAGAGTCAACCAATCAAACAACCAATAAAGATTAAATGTAGTTTAGTTTGTGATATGGTAAACAGAGGATTAAAAGAAGTACTTTTAAGAGAAAATAAGCGTCTTCCTCTAGTGTTCACCACGGTTGTGGACTCTTCAGACTCTACCACGTTCGCGATACAGTATGTGGTGTACGTGTATCATCTCAAATGCCTGCTTTATCTTCTTTTGGCCATAAAGTTGATGCAATTTATAAATGGGCAAAAGAGAGCCCCCCCTTCGGGCCGTATAATCATTGGTTTCTGTTTATTTTGATATTGCTCGAGTCCAGGTGTGGCGATGGTAATCTTTATAAATAAATAAAAATAAATAATTTCTCCTCCTTGCTTCCTAACGGCTATGGGAAATATTGTGATGAGACTGTTCATCTTAATATTTTCAAAACTGTCTGAAGTTTCCAAGTGCCAAGCAAGATGCCCCGCCCCTTGCTCTTCTCATTTCGAGAGGAAATGGGATTTCCTTAATGGCTATCATTGAAAGATGATGAATTTTTATTCAAATCTGTTTCAACACCAGGAATTAAGGACTTAATCCCATATGGCCCGGCAAGATAATAATTGTGGTACCGGGCCATACTCTGTTGGAAAGTTTTATGTTAAACCCTGTAAGATTATGCAAGCCACAGTGAATTATGTGACTGCAAAACATCGAATTCACTCACATCTTACCAAAATTTTGAATCAAAGTGAATTGTTTTATCAAAATTACTTACGTATCCCATGCCGACCTGTACATTATTTATGTCAAATGATTCTTCTTTTATATAAAACTCGCTCAACGTTTCATTCATCGCTTATTTCCTAAATGATACCGAATCCCAATTCAAAACATCGTTATCTGCGTTCCCACTCAAATCATGGGACAATAAAATTTCGATGGCCCAAGAAAAACGGGGCATCTCGATAACCATAAATTTGGACCGAAACGGATGGGACAAATTTTTATAATGGGCCTCCCCCATTTGGTTGCGAGCCGCGTTAATGACAGCCTAACAGTTTGTTTTAACATCATTATAGTATCGTATCGGACATTCCATCTCAGGTAGATACCTGCGCCTGCGCACAGATACACATGTCGGGACACCGTGCCTGCCCTGATACAAGCTTCGATACCATTATATCCCTTCCTCATTTTAAATTATTACTTGTATTTCTATGAAATCACATGGAATTCTACGTTCAATAAAAATGTAATTGTATTCATTATTTAGTAAAGCTGACAGCTTAAAATAAGTTTTCTTTTGGAATCGAAAATTTGAACACAATAACGATGTGTGACAAATTACTGACTCACCGTGCTTGTCGTAACAGGTTAATAGGGTAGTAACTGTCAGACAAACATACAGATGAGTTGAGCATTTGAGCTGAGATAACATTGTTAGCAAAACTCGCCTTCGGCGTGGGTAAGGAAGGATGCGTCCGGGCGGTCGGTAGAGGCACCCCGTCGCAATATATTCGAGGGACAGCTACACGCATTCACAATTACCTTATCTTACTTCATGCTGGCTCCTGACATCACGCGACAAATATTCGTGATCATCCGACAGTTTCAAACATAATTTATTCTTTCATTCTATCTATTCTTCTTGTTTTTGTGTATAAAACATGGTGTATCTAATTAATCTTCATGCTTTAT
>DWLO01000323.1:0-22090 GCA_018245335.1 Dalla quadristriga
CTATTCGAAGCTGGTCACAGATGCGTTGCCATACCTGAGGACTGAGATGTTCGCCTCTTGTTGAGTGTAACCGAAACTGAGACTGAACTCCTTTGAATATTTTCAGGTATGCTACTGTCATTATTTTCTTTTGTTTTCTTGCACCGATAAGGCAAGTCATACTTACTCATTTATTTCAACTTGGCCCGTTGGTTTACAGCCAAGTTTTGGTTTGGGATCCCATTTACATAATTTCTCAAAGTATTTGCTCCATTAAAGTAATGATCGACCGTTTCATATGAAATCAGCTTAATTAGTACTTGACCTTTTTAGTTAATTCTTGCTAATCGCTCATTGAAACGTACAACGACAACCGTACTGATTAGCAGGCAAGATGGGTGATCGTAGCGCATCCATCCATCAGCCCTTGGAAGTCTTCTGCTGGACATAGGCCTCTCTTAGTTGGTGCCACTTCGCCTGTTCCTGTGTCCAGCGGTGTCCCGTCAGGTCGTCAGTCCACCGTCCTGGACCCTCTGAATCCAGCGGTGTCCCGCTATTTTCTTCAGGTCGTCAGTCTACCTTTTCGAAGGGTGACCTATGCTCCTTTTCCCAAATAGTGGTATCCATTCGAGGACCTTTCTTCCGCATCAGGTATCAGTCCTTAAGGTGACACAACGGTTTTTAGTGTGTTTTCAATTCCACTAATGTTCCTTATTCATTTATAGGATTACAAGCTGGCGCGACAGACGTCGTCCTGCCCTTCCCTGTAATTTTGTTTACCAACTCAGAAACGCTTGCCTGTGTGCGCATAAAAACTCACCAAAGTTTCATCGAAATCGGATTATTGGTTTAGGAACGCACACGGGATAAATAACAACTTAACAAACCGTACGTCGTCACATTGTTTAATGATTAATTTAATCTCACTATAGCCATCTCACCATTTACGTACATGAAATGGCTGCATCACTGTTTTAAAACTCCACAGTCCTCCGCGATTGGTCCGTGATCCGTCCGCTTCATTTTCATGTGAGAATCGATGTATTAAGGTTGTCCGGAAGAGCTCTTAGCTATAAGACCGATTATTGTATACGTGTGCTGTTATTTCTTAATTTGTGTTTTCTAACCTGGTGTAAAATAAAATGTTTATAATTCATTATTCATAATAATATATTTATTGCATTATTAATATATTTATTGCAATCCATGATATTTGTTACAATAGTTTTTTTTTTTTTTTTATGGGAATAAGATAGCAAACGAGCTTGCAGCTTCACCCAACCGCTGCCGCCCATGACATCTGTGACAAATCTCGAATAGGACCGTATAAGGAACCTGGAGGTGTTAGTCCAGTTAGTATGAGATGTTAAAAGGAATGTTAGTTGGTCAGTATTCGTTAGTATAAGGACTGTGGGAGAAAGGACTGTTAGTGACTGTAAGTCTTGTTAGTCGGTGTTAATGTCTGGTGAGTTGTGGTTAATCATAGTTCTATTCGAAGCTGGTGCCAGACGCGTTGCCATCCCTGAGGACTGAGATGTATCCGAGTATGTTAAGTGTAACCGATTGATGGATAGATGGATTATATTTAATTGGACGTTCCAGGGCGGCTGGCTGGCGGTCTGCAACGCACAATTCTTGATGGGGGTGACGCAGGCGTGTGTTGCTCCGGTGAACCAGTTGCTTCTGGCCAAGTGGCTGCCTCCTATCGAGAGGAATGTCCTCAGCTATTTGGTTGATGGAGGTAGGTGACGCTCATATATTATTATCTGCTTGTTTCAACTGTAAAGTTATCGATATAGATAATTCAAGGTAATTTGTGCAAATCTTTTTGTAGTAAGTATGACTTTTTCTACTACTAATTCTACTAATAATACTAGTACGAATACTAATAATACTACTAATACTAATACTACTACTAATACTACTACTAATACTACTACTAATACCACTACTATTACTTATACTTATAAAATAAATAAAATAAAAACGCTTACACACTCCCACCCCTGCACTAGGATTCCCTGTGTTTAATTTAACGTCCAAGACCCGAGTACAAACATTTATCTGCTAAATAAATGTCTGCCCCGGCCGGGACCCACGGCTCGGCAGACAGGATCGCAGACCAACGCGCCACCGTGTCGTCAAAAATACAATAATAATAACAATAAAAGACAATAGGTATATATAAAAAGAAGATAGGTAAGTGAAAACTATAGTTACAGGAGACTACATGCACATAGCGAGTAAAGATGGGTCAAAAGTTAAAAAAGAATACAGTAACTAACAATTTAAAGAATTCATTCAGATGAAGAAGATGATGACAAAGTTACTAAAACCTAGCTTAGAATATTTATTTAAGCGAGGTAGGTAGATAACTGTACATAAATATGGGTCAACTGTACACAAATTACTAGCATAAAGGTTGAATAACTATAAGTAACAATTATCATGTCGTCGTGTGTCCAATGCACCGGTATCGTCTAGCCGTGTTCTACTTCGGTAAGGTTAACGAACTTTTGCTTTCACAGAGTGTATTAGCTGCTCTGCGTCTCATAAGGCACTCACTACGGCAACCTGGAATTGGGGTTCACTGGCACGGGTTTGGAGAAACAACTGAAGAGGCCTACATAGAGAGCGTAAACTACGGCCTGCTCCTATGAGAATTATTGAAATGGTTAGTTTACTGGTGGTCTATGTCAGAAAACTCGAAGGCCAAGGACTAACTTGCAGTAGTTGAATAGCGTTCGGGACCGACCACTTAACGTGCTCTCCGAAACACTGAAACGACGCCATATTGCCATACTTTTCTCATATCCTAACATCGACAGGTGTCGTCTCCGATTCTAATGACATAATGAGTACTATCACGTTTCGCGTCGCTCGCTAACATTTAAAATGATTGTAAAAATCTAGGTAGACATATGAAAAATGGGACTCAATATTACTGTTGACAATTAAATTTCCGACATATAACGTATCTAATTTTTAATCTTCACATAACTTATCTAATTTTTGACCTACCTAATTAATTACGAATTGCTTTCGCCATTTTTCTCTATCATAAACTAGACAAATGACAGTTAAAATATGTCTAGACTGGCTGTAGTTTTATTGTTAACAATAATAATTAATCACATTTTTCAAAAGTCTAGCCCTGGTAAGCTGACCTCTGCGTCGAGGCGCTCGTTGTTGTCGGGGTGCGGGCGTATGCGCGGGCCCGCGCCTAGCGGCGCCTCGCGGCCCGTGCACCAGTCCATGCCGCGGGCGCCCACGCGGGCCTTGCACGTTTTCCAGTCCACATTCAGAAATACTATGCTGGAAAACATTGCTCCATTTTCCTAAACCCGACTTATGATTGGCTGCAACCCATATTGGCCCACAGGGCAAGGTTCTCCTCACACCCGAGGAGACTCCAGCAGTTCCGATGCGGATTGGTGGTTGTTAGTGGTCATCCCGAGTGTTATAAGGTGCGCGAGAATCTCCGAGTAGGCTTAACTATAACTACCGGAATCGACGGCTTAACATGCCCTCCGAAGAACGGAAGCGCTGAAGAAGTGTTTCCACTAGCGGTCACCTATCCAAGTGCCGACTGACTCGCCGCGTGAGCATGCGCGCTTCACCAATGTAACGAGCTGTTTCCAAACTAATCCGCATTTAAAAGGCGCTCATTGAAACGCAAAACCAAGTAAGTTAAGAAAAACTGAGTACTTATAAGAAGGGCCGTGTTTTCTCTTTGTGTGGCTAAAAATTTATCGGGGCAAGTCATGAAGAAAGATAGAGAAAAAAGCATAAGATGTGATGGGTAACACTTAAACTTTTATAAGCCTTCTAAAACTTCTAGTCAACTTTCCCGCTAAAGTTAAAGCAATGACAAAACGTGAGGTAGGTAGAAAGTGCATTTGAAAGTGAAAGTGAGTGTGTCAGGTGCACTCTGATCTGTAAACGTCAGCTAACCGGTTTGTTTTTCTGCTCAAGGCATAAAATCATTGATTTTCCAGTATTAATGAACAGTTAAGAATTACCGATTAGGTGGAGTAGGCATGTTGTCCAGGCGTTCAAAATCAATTCCCGAAAGAGGATACCCTGTAAGAACCCATCCATTGTCGATGCAATCCTGAAGGAAAAGTGGCTGGTTGGTTAATCTTGGTTTATCAGAATTAAGGAAAGTTCACCATAAAGTTTTCAAAGGCATGTGAAGCCAAATCCACATGTAACGATCGTGACGAAGTAGGTATATCCTAATTTATAAACCCTTCCCATTCCGAGACAATATTTTCAGATGTGGCTGGATTAGGTTGATGATTAATGTAGAGAAGCCGTGACCCGAGCCGACCTCAAAGCTGCGCGAGTGTCATTGGTCGACAAAAACAAGCCGCTCTGGCGGAACGCTTTCATGCTTCAAAAGGCACCATAATAGTACTCTACCTTTCGTGCCAGCCTCCTGCGCACGATTTCCGCGTGCAGCTGCCCGCTGGGCCCGAACTTTCTCAACTTGACACCCACCTCGTCCTCTCGGGGCCTCGCCTCGTTGCAAAGCTCGTCGAAATTCACTATTTGGAAAATGACCAAATTTGTCTTATTTCAGTCATTTCGTGTACCTTATTTGGTTGGCGGTGATAAGATATGTTAGGTACATAGACACAGCCAACCAATGGTAATTGGTGGTACCAATTAGTAATAATGATGATATTAGACACATACAGCAAACCATTCCGAAGTGCTGGGCAAGCATGCGCGCCTGCGTGCTGCGGCCAGAGCCCTTGGGCCCGAGCAGCAGCACCCGGTACACGCCGGGCGCCCCGACTGCATGCGCGCCCTGCCCTGCGCCCTGCGCGCCTGCCGCGCACGCGCGTATTGCGTTGAAGCACTTCGTGGCTATCTTCTCCGCGTCATTCGCCTCCTCGAGCTCCACGTACACCTCCTAACAACGTTTTATCATCAATATTCAACTCATCACCGGCCCACTACTGACAGTCTCTCAGGAAGATAAAAGTTAAGGTCATGCACAAGCCACCACACTGGCCAAGTGCGGATTGACAGACATTGAATGATGATTCCATGAATTGGTGTACGCTAAGCGGTCGGTCCTGGTTGGCGACCCTCTGGAGTCCCTCTCTCTAGCTAACTTCACTAACTCTTTACCAGTTTCCACCAAAACCCACATATTGGAGCAGCGTCGATTGAGAGCTCCAAGCCTCCTCAGCTAGTGAAGCTCACGCTCACCTTGAGCGTCGACTTATAAGCAAACTTGAGTCCCTCAATGTCCTGGTCAAAGAAGGTGCGCGCGCGTGTGCGTGGGTCGGTGGAGGGGGGCGCGGGTGGCGGCGGTGGCGTCAGCATCAGCGTTACTGTCGGCAGCACGCCATCCTGCAGCAGGCAGCGCGCTTCGCGCACCGTGCATGGGTGGTCTGTGGATAGTGGTAACTTTTTATACATTGTAGCTCAACGAACAAGCAGACAGGCCACCTGATGGTAAGTGGTCACCCTATGGACACTAGCAACACCTGAGGAATTGCCAATGGGTCGCTGGCCCTGAAGGAGACCTCTTTTTGCGCCTGTTTTGAAGAACTCCATGTCATAGTCGACTGAGAAAACCTCAGACGGAATCTCATCCCACAATTTACGCATGCGTGGCATAATGCATAAATGAATGCATGCCAATTAGGGCACGTAAAGTGTAGTCCATGTATCAATAAACTATGGTTCTCGTACTATGCCGTATGCGATGAAATTTTTCCGTTGCGTCAACGCATCGCATTCCGGTGTGGTGCCGTTTTCGCGATGCGTGTCGCTCCGCAGTGTTGTGTTCTCGCCCTTACATGCGAGGAGAATCCTGAGCCAACCAGTGGGATGCATTCTTACCAAACATAAGCCAGCCAGCTTGAGGGACGGGGTCCTTCATAGTGAGCATCTTGGTGACATTTGACATGAGAACCGGAGAAACACACCCCGGCACGTAATCGTCGTGCTGTAGTAAGGAGTTCCGTCTATCAATAACAATATACTACATAATAAAGATCTACTTACAATCATATTCTTATCTTACCAATTGTAAGAAACGTTATTGTTACCACTAAAGAAAATTGAAGTGTCTGTCTGTGATATTAAAATTAAGACCAATGTTTAAATTGAATAACCTATGTTATTTATTTGACATCTCTACAATCAACCGTTTTTTAGAATTCTTTTCTGTACGTCTGCGTTGTCTTGTGGCGAATAGGCGAATATTCAGGGATTGTAGAGGGTGCACTAACTTACCGCATATGCGTAGTGCGTAGTGCTTAGACGTTTATTAATTCAGTAAGTAATTTGGATATGGGCAGGACTTAGAATGTTTTAGACATAATTAAGATTTTGAACGGTTTCTATCGGATAATGCGTTGATGCGCGTGCTTATCGGCGAGCTGACACAACTCACGCGCACGTAGCGATCCATCACGTAGCGGCGAGTTATGACAAAAGAGCCGATATCTTTTATCAAGTCTTTCACCAGCCTTTTCATATCTAAAAAAATCATTTGAATGTACAAATAGCACGAATTACTTAATAATACTGGACTATGGATTAGCGGACATGGACTATGGACCAGCGATGATTACTTAATAGACATCGGCCTCCTCGGGGGTTCAAATCTCTAGCAACACTGTCACGCACCTATGACAGTTATGTGCGCTTTTGGGTAATCGAATATCATCTACTCTCGGTGAAGGAAAACCTCGTGAGGAAACCTGCATGCCAGATAGTTCTCCATAATGTTTTCACAGGCGTGTGAAGTCTAACAATCTTTACTTGGCCAGCGTGGCATGGTGTTATGGCCTTACCCTTTTCATCCGAGAGAGATGATGATTTTGGATTAGCGTGAAATGAGGTTGACCATGCAAGACCCACGCAGTATACGCAGCGAAATAGGTTAAGATTGTCGCTTCCACCTTCAGTGATCCAGGGTTCAAATCATAGACACGCGCTTTTCTAAGTTAAAAGTAAATTATCGCTTACTCTTATGACTACATTATAAAGTTCGCAAAGGTGTATGAAGTATGCCAACACGCACCGTGTTGTGTTACATGACGGTCTCGTTCGGACTGGGATGATGATAAGTTCATGGTGTGACCATAAGCTATAGATATGAATATATTATCTAACCAATTCTTAACTCCGGCGACGTTAGTATGACAACCCTGTCAGGGTCTTTAGAGCAGTGGATGTAGCGACTCAAATACACCTTCATATGTTTCAAATGGTCTTTTGGAAGACTGATGATCAGATCTTGAAGCATGTCCTAAATTGTACATTCCAACATACTTTTGTGTTAGTAGAATATCAATTAGAATGTACTGCAACTGCCACACTTTCAAAATCATATTAAATAAGAAGCGCTTAAAAGAAAAAACTTCTCGAGGCATTTGCAGTTGGTAGCATCTTTAATTTATTGCTGTGTGAAATAAATCTTACTTTAAATAATGTGTAAATCCTGTACTTTTCCAAGTATGGCACGAAATTTTCAGGCATCTCTAGGGGCCTTCTAGTGGCATCGGTTTCTGTCATGCTGAGATGAAATTATACTAAAAATAAGTGAATATTCCTTCTAAATAAATCAATTACGTATAATAACATTAAATTCAAACAGTGCATAAATAAGCTAAAGAATTAATGGCATTGTCATTATAATTATTTTTCTTTATTCATATTGACACAAAAATATTTACTTAGGTACCTGATGTAGAGAATGTATTAGGTACTTTAGTCTGAGAATAACCGACGTGCGGATTAGCCAATTGGCTTTAGTTATTATTCTGAGAGCCAATATGATATGAGAGATATCCCAATTACCCCTTCTATAATCCGCACTTACAGCAGAATATACATTGTTTTTAAAAACAAAGGCGGTTGAAGGCATAATGTCCTTATGGATGTGATGTGAGACCTTTACTTTGGTAATTGAAGAATTGATGGACGTTATGATTTCCTTTGACTGATTTCGTTATATTTAAAAAAAAGAGGTATGTCATTTAAATGTCAAAGTCAATGTCAATCAAAGATCAATGCGTATAAGGAATTAAATTTGAGGTTATTATGATGTTTTGTTATGGTTAGCTTATGGGGTTTCATCCACAAAACATGCACCAGTTGATTATAACCCGGTTTTATTCGGCTTCCGAAGCGACAACCGCAGGTTAAATGTCAATACGATCAACTGATATGGAATGATGAGTTGCGTTATATTGCGTTGTAATGCTAAATATGATTTCATTTAGGTGCTCATTCATCTCGCCCAGTATGTCATGTTTTTTGCGTTGTAGTCATGTTGATTGTTATTTAAGACCGTCCGTGAATAAAAATTAGTGTGTCGATGTCTGTTGTTGGTCTACGTCGCTTGTTATTGTTTCATGTAGTGAGTAAAGTAGTTGTTAGGATGTCTTCGTCTAATTCCTATGAGGTATGTATTGTGTGATGATATTCATTAAAGTTGAGGCTGCTAGAAAATATGAATTATGCAGTATTAACAATATACCTAACCAATTAATAGCTGATTATAATAATTATCATATAAACTTATATTTATATTATTCGGAGACTTTATACCTATCTGATTCTTCCAGGATGCTGTTCACAAGTTAAACTTGTTGCAGTCAAATAAGTCTAGCTTAGAGCAAATTCGCAGAGACCTGAAGACTGGCAAGGTAGGATGTTTTAATTCATTTATTGACTTATAAGTTTCACAAGGAATAATGGTGATGGCTGATTCAGTCCAACAGAGCTTCACATGTAAGATGAGTCAGTAATTATAATAAATAATCACTTATATTGTATGGTTATTAGAACTGAAGCGTCCACTATGTTATTTATTGTTTAAGTGGCAAATTGCAGCCTCAGTAGCCCACATAAGGGAAATTGATGAATTTCCACAAGTATAAGTATCACCAAACTTTTTGACTGCTCTGACCTCTGACCTTCATGTGGTATACTGAGCAATATGCAATATTTGGGTGATAGCAGAAAGTGCAGGCGGAGGGAAGGGGTGCTCAACTGGAACGTAGTTCAGAGAGTCTGGAGAGTTGTACCTATGATATGAATCTTTATTTTTTGATGTCAAAGATGCAAATGGTGATCAAGGTTTAAATGTTATTGTGATCGTAATTAATTTGGTTCATCATAGATGGAGTTGTCAATACAACTGCAATCATTTACTTACATTCAGTCCAGTCATTCAGCCCAATATATTTTTTATAAAAAAGAATTCTGATTGCTTGCTATGTACTGTCAGAATGACTGCAGTGAAGAAGGCTTATATCCAAATTTCTCTCATTATTACAGAAATGTACAAATATCGAGGACATGCAGAACTACCTGTCAAGGACGGGGATCAGCATGGCCATGCTGGACCAGCTCTCTATTATTCATGTAGCTGGTACCAAGGGCAAGGTAACATTATGGCATTCATACCTACAGCTCAATGCTTTTGTAATATTATAAATATATTCATAAATTGACTCAGTTGTTGATGTCTTTCATGTACTGTTCAATATTCCACTATGACATGTATATTATTCCATTGTAAGTGTACATGAGACACCCAACCCTGTTTAACAAGTGTAAACACTCAAATTACATGTATTTTGACAGACTTAGGACTGCATCTAAGACTTTAACAATCTTAGGACTGCACTATCTTGTAAGCAAAACAAAAATTAAAATGTATGAAGTACTTTTATAAGTTTTTTATATTATATACCAGACAGGCCCGCGGTTCTGCTCGTGTCGAACTTTTAGCATTAAGATGTTATTTATTACGGAATGTAGCTCCAGATCGATCAAACGGGAACGGCATTTTTTCAGCCTATGTCACTCGGCCCATAAAGAATATTTACACAAAAATCACGTCGATACGTGCTCTCTTGTTGCTTCCTTCCGAGGTTTTCCAAATGGGCTACGACAAGGCGATGTACTGGCGAACTTTGGTATTGCTTGTTTATTGGGCTTCAATTATTATAAAAAAAAAAGGATTAGCTTTCACTATCAACTAAATGTTTCATCACACCAGCTGGGTTGGTTGGAAGAGATCTCTTCTAGAGATAAGCTCGCCTTTGAGCAATATCTCCTTATTGAAAGAGTATATTTTTACTTGTGTACGATAAAGAATGAACATGTGAGCCCATTCCTACAGTCTTGTCCACGACTAACAAAATGTCTCTCGGTAGCCTCATGTCCGTTTCATCAGAAAAACTAAAATGTTCACACTTGTCCCCGGCAGGGCTCAACAAGCGCTATGTGCGAGTCCATCCTGCTGCGGCACGGTTACCGCACGGGGTTCTACCTGTCGCCGCACCTGGTGGCTGTGCGCGAGCGCGTGCGTCTGTGCGGGGTGTCCCTTACCGAGCAGCAATTCGCGGACCACTTCCACCGCGTGTACGATGAGCTATACAGCACTCAGGTAGGTGAGGGTTCAAGGACATGCGATTATTGAAACTAAGTGCAAAAGGAGCTCTCAACAAGCGCTTTATGCAAGTCCATCCTTCAGCGGCATGAGTATCGCACGAGGTTCTACCAGTGGCCGCAGCTTTCTTGACACTTCAAAAGACACACTTCACTTTTTTTTTTATACCACCTCTATATTTTATTTTTTCAGGCCTTCAATGGAGATATGCCCAAATACTTCGCGTTCCTCACCGTGCTGGCGTACAACGTGTTTCTTCAAGAGAAAGTGGACGTAGCCATTATTGAAGTGGGCATTGGCGGCACGGTTGACTACACAAACGTTGTCAGGTGAAACCGATTGAGCTTTTGTTACACACGGTTACCAACCTATAGAGGTCCAAGGCTGTATTGAATGTTTTTTTATGACTGCATCTTTCAGTTTCATCTCGTATATCTTGTTCTGTATTGCTCATGCCTGACCGAACTTCGCAATTTCTTTTATCATTGCCTCTGCTCTGCGAAACACGGTGTTTTTCAAAAACTTAAACTTTATACTTTTCAGAAAAGTTCCTATAGTAGGTATCACAGCTCTGGGCTTAGACCACGTGTCCATTCTGGGCAAAACTCTCCCCGAGATAGCGGCGGTGAAGGCCGGCATCATGAAGCCGGGCTGCCGGGCCTACACCGTGCGCCAGCCGCCCGACGCCATGGCTGTGCTGCGGAGGGTCGCCGATAACGTCCAGGTACGGCACCTGTGTTATCACATTTCCAATCCAGGACTACACGCTCATCTAGCACAAAACAGTCTCGAGATATATGAAGACCGGCATCATGAAGCTCCAGGCTCCCGAGATACCTGCAGTGAAGACGGACATCCGGCATGCCGGACTGCCAACATGTTTATAGTCTATAATAATAATAATTATTAT
This sequence comes from Dalla quadristriga, assembly GCA_018245335.1. Taxonomy (NCBI): domain Eukaryota; kingdom Metazoa; phylum Arthropoda; class Insecta; order Lepidoptera; family Hesperiidae; genus Dalla; species Dalla quadristriga. The sequence continues at coordinate 11,325 of DWLO01000323.1, forward strand.
TATTAGTTAAGGCCATAACCCACCACCCTGGCAAGTGCAGAATGTCAGACTCCATGCACCCTAATAACGTTGAAAAATTCTCAGGCAAGCAGCAAAAGCATGTAGCTTCATAAATACTGCACTTTTGCATCCAAATCTTATCCTATGATACTTATATAATATCCTACACCTGGCTGTCACTGCAAAACAGCATTTTTTCTATGATATTTTTTAACTTTTTCACTTCTTGTTTTAGTGCCCTTTACACGTAGCACCAGACTTCAGTACCTACAAGTTTTCAAATGGGACTAAAATACTGCCAATAGACTTAGAAGCGTACCGGATGAATGCATCCCTAGCGGTACAGCTGGCTCACTCTTGGATGAGAGCTGCTAAACAAGGCACAACTAACAATATGACCAATAATGGTGATGCCATTAGACACAGTATTAACAAACAAGTCAGTGATGGCACAGATTGGAAATGTGAGCTGGTGTCAACATTACCACCTAAGACTGTGCAAGGCCTGAAAGAATGTAGGTGGCCTGGTAGGTTTCAGGTGATTCGGACGGAGAGGGCACACTTTTATCTGGATGGGGCACATACCAAGGAGTCGATGGAGATTTGCGCCCAATGGTTCGAGGAAAACAATAGGTGGGTAGTAACGCAATTTGTAAAAGGTAAATTATGTTGTTCTCATTCCTTAGGGATGTTTATTTATTCGGGATCAAAAGTATCCTATGACCAGATGGAGATTAATGAGATCCTTGACTCAACTACCTCACTATCAAATTCTATGAAGATCGTTTGCATACCTACTTAGCAAACGTAGAATTGAAAGAGAATCGTTCGTTTGGTTCGGACCAATTTAGTTGGTAAGTACTTAGGAAGCCAGGTTGTAAAAATTTAAATAAACAGAATAATATTATATCTTAATCTCTTATATTGAACAGCCGAAATAATTATACATTGTGTAGAAACTGATATGCAAATACATTATTTGCATTTTATTAAAATACCATCTTTCCCCAAGCCACCTTATCTAAACATCACTCTATTGTTAGCTGTGTATCATTTAAATCTAGCATTCTGTCAATATCTGTCAGCCAGGATATCAGTCTATCAAGGTAGCCCTCATCCTGCTTATAACTCAAAAGCAGCAGTTGCAAATGGCGGAAAGCCATAGGCTGCTGCAGTAAATATTCTAATCTTTTGTCCCTAATTGATAGCAATTTGATAAACACAATTGTAATTAACGTCCATTGAATAGGCTTGAACATTATATTGTGTGCTTGGAGTTTAAATGTGTTCACTAACAACTGAATGTCTGCACTGACAGTCAGCGAGGAGAGGTTGAGGGATCTCAATAAATCTGGTAACACTTTGTTCAAGTGCTGCCATACTATTCGACGCCGCAATGCATTTTGAGCGTTCTTATCAATGAGAGGCAGTTGTGTAGGATTTTCAATCTCTATTCCAATAATTTTTTCTACTTTATATTCTGGTTCAGGAATTTCAGTTTCTCCAGCCAAGAAAGCCTTCACCTTAAGCTGCATTGTCTTGCTCTCTTCCTGTAATATAGAGTAATCTGGGAGTGGCTTTGTCTCCCGTTGTGGTGTTTGTGCATCATGCTTCCTGTCTTCCAATTCCAGCATATTCAACTTGCGGCACAGTGCTTGGTACTGATCATAAGTGTTGGAGGTGTAAAATACACTTTTAGCATAGTTACTTAAGTATTCTTGTATACAGTCTCCTTTATCGGTGACCATTTTTTTGAGTTTTTCATCTCCAAATAAAAAGAGTAACGTGTCTAAGGTAAACCATTCGGCTAGACATTTTTCAACTTCAATTGTTATTGCTGTTATAGAAAGTAGCTTTTTCTTCGGATTTTTTATACAAGCATTCATAGCTTTTTGTATTATTTCAGTATCTGGTTGGTTTATTAGTATTGGATCTATTTTTCGTTCGGGTTTTTCAATTATATCACCCACTATACTTAGAGGGTTTTGAATGGGGTTCTTAGGTTTTTCTTTGAAAGTTACTGGAATATTGTGGTTTAATTGTGACACAACATCCTGTATCTGAGAATCTGTAGTATGTTTCTGCTCATTATCAAAACTTATACTGCTATAAGTTGCTTTATTGCTCTTAATATTCTTAGTTACAGAATTCATTAATTCACCTCTGTCACTGTTGACTGTATTCTCATGATCACTTCCAATGATTTCTTGGTTAATGCCCTCATTTATCAAATGTTCATTTCCACTTATTTCATTCAAACTTGCATCAGTGAAATCATTGATTGATGTATATATGTGTGTGTCTTGTCTTACTGCAATTTGTTCTGTTAATTTCAAGTCTATTTCCTGTCCTAAGCTACCCAAAGAGTCCATGGGCAGGAGACTAATGTCCGGTACTACTTCATACTCCCTAAACCAAAGTGGGCTGGTGAGCATCTGTTTCTTGATGTGCATAGCAGATTTGTAGCAACCGTTGGTACAGAAATTCTTCCTAGCTGTGATGTCGTACACTTTATTAGTTTTGAGGGATATTCGATACTTCTGCTTAGGTATGTCTTTCTCGGACAGTGTTTTATGACACAGTGGATAACCGCAAAGGTGAAGGATAGATCGCTCTTCGATTACGTCTTCAAAGTGGTTCTGGTTGATGTCGGGTAAGCACTTGATAAAGAATTCCTCTGTGACACTCTGCTCGAGTAAGCTTTCGACAATTGCTTGTGCTTTCGCGTTGCATTCACGTTTCTTCAGTATGGCTTGACGTATTTGCTCCTTGGACATTTCCTCTACTTTTGAAGGTTTCTTCTTGGGTTTCTTATTTAGAGCGTCCATGTTTTATTAATGGTTTTATTGAAACAAACAAAATGCAATGCAATATTAAAACATAATTCATTAATCAGAAAGAAAACGGTTGACTGACAGTGACACTGTCTGATTTGACTTCATTTGACTGACACTAACAGCTTATGAATATGAACGAGTGACAATGACTTTTAAATTTTGATTCGTTTATAAATCCTGTCGTTAGGCAAAATAAATAATAGTTAATATTAATATCCTCATATCATCCGATTGCCTTAATAAATACAGCTGCTGTTCTAATACTTGGTCTATGGCCCCTAATACAATCATGATTTTGCGAATATCTTCAATGTGTAGACATGTGAAATATACAATTGTATTATATTATAATATGTGTATGGATTAATTAGAATATTAAATAATACTCCGTTTTTTAGGTACGTAGGGTAACTTAGTTTTATATCAGGATTTTAGATCATGGCATTTTTTTTTTTACAGGAATCGTGATACTGTCCTAATATTTAGTGCAACAGGTGATCGCGATGTAGACGTGCTTTTGAGGCCTTTAAGAAATATCAAGTTTAAAAAAATATATTTTGTTATCCCAACTGCTTATGCTAACGTCAACAAGAACCAAGACAATTATTCTATTGTGGAACACAAAGATTTATTAGCAAAGTGTCACAATAATGCGAATATATGGAAAAGCGCTCCTAATGCAGATGACACAAAAACTGTTGTTATGGAATGTGTATCGGATGCCTTAATTAGCATTAATGACGAAACTGGAATATCTGTTTTAATTGCCGGTTCCTTGCATTTAGTTGGTGCCACACTCTCTTTATTAAATCCCAAAATATGTTAACAAAATATCAACGAATTTAAAGCAGTACCATGCCTTTATATAGTGTTGTGATAAAAGTGATTGTTTAACGTATGTGACTATAATTAATACAAATACAAATGATTTATCTAAAGATGTTTTATTTTATTTATTAAAATGCTTAATGTGAAATAATATTGAGAACTCTAATTTGGTTGAGCCTATTCGCGACAAAAAATACGTTGACAAAGACAAATTCTAAAGAGGGTTTATTATGTTTAGGTGTTCTATTATAGTTAGTTATAGCATATTCTATTAAATTTGAATATTGCACTTATTATTAAAATTTATATCATAGACAGACACTCCAATTTTATTTATTCATAAGATATAAATTTTCCATTTAGGGGAGATACACTAACCATATTGTATTATAGATTAACTGATAAACCATCATCCATTGTTTGAAAGCACATCTATCTTCGCAAATACGCAAAAAACGAATGAACTAACGAGGGTCCTCACGCAACGCACTGTTGACAGGCGAAAAACATGGGGCCTACGGGTCTCTAGGTTCGTAAACGTAGCTACAAACGTCGAGTGACATGGAATGGAATAGATGACAGGTCAGTCAGTCATTCATTTCATTTCAGTACTTCAGTCAAAGTCACTTGAGTTTGTATCTGTTTCTGTTAGAGATTTGACCTTTTTAATTTCTTCCTTTCTCATTTAGTTTTATTTCCTCATAATATTAAAGTTATCCTTTCAAACATTGATCCCATATTTCGATACTTGCTTACATAATAAATGTATAATTTGTGTTAAGCTTCTGTTGTAGCTGGTTGTTATCAATTTTATCTATCGTTTCTGTTAGGTTATTCGAAATTATTTACTTTCCAATGGAGTTATCACTGTGATAAGGATGTAGGTGGCTTGTTAAAAAGGGTCGAAGAACCGAAATAAGACACTTGACCATGCATGTTTGCAGTTTCGCGTTTGCTGCAGTGAGTTGAAGGTAATTTAATTTATAAAATATAGTTTAAAGTATGTATAAAAATAAAATATTGGTATAATTTTCAGGTTTTGTAGAGGGTATACTAACATACTATATATGTTTTATTTTGTTCCAATATCTTACACGGTTTTTTGATTAAAGACCTTAACATCTACACTTAACGGGGTCCTGATACTTTATTTCATCTCAATATCACAAACGGTTTTTTAGTTATATCACTTAGCGTCTGTACCCCATGGGTCCCATTTATTTCACAGTGCCAACATTTATATAATATCCTAGTGAACTTTCTATGTTATGCAAAAAATCTTCACTGATTAAAATGTTCTATATTTCGAAATATCACACACTAGTTCCAGTTCCCTGGGCACTCCCTAGTTCTAACTAAAGAAATATACACATTAAAGTAATTGGCAATTTACTATTCCATTAATCAAATTAATATAATTCAATTTATTTCTTTAGATAACAGGACCCATACATATTTACATGTAAAAGTAATAATGTTGAAGTAAGTGATTTATCATAGTGTAGTAAAAGTGAAAGTGATATAAACACATCAACCACTGTAACGCACCTGATCAGGAAGATAAGTTTCATGCAATAAAAACAGAGCGATGGACACAGGTTCTACCGCCTAAGGGTACATACTTAATGGACATCATGACAATCCATCACTGGCCCACTACTGAGAATGGGTCTTTTCTCAGAACGATGTCGATGCTGGTCAACCGATGACCTCCCGATTAGAAGTCTAAACCACTCCGCTATCTGCGCTTATCTCAGCATATAAAGTATATAAAAAGTTCTCTGTGACAGAACACTTAAAGCCAGTGATGGTCGTGGGTGTGACAACGATACAGTGGCTTTTTTAATCTTTAGTTTTATATGTGTATAAGATAGTTAATGAGCATGCAGCTTCACCCATCCGCTGCCGCCCATGATGTCATCTCTCGCGAATGTTCCGTTTGCGGCGGCTCTTAAGGTTACATACTTTTTAACGAGGGCCCTAAAAGTATCCCTTTGCGTTGGCGTTTTGATTTTTCTGGCTAGTCTTCGGATTCAGCCACGGCCGCTTGCACATTTTGCGTAATGGTTTGCTTGGTTTGGTTGCATTCTGAGTGTGTTTGTGATTTTTCATTTTGTACATTGAGATACAAAATTGGATTTCATTTCATTTTGTTTTATATAATCGCCTCGCCCCGCGCCCTTCACTGTCGTGGAAAACGCGACCTAACCGATATTGTTTTATTGTAGTAGGTATGTACGCCTGCCAATACATTACAAATTAATATATTTCAATGATAATGAGTAGATAGGTACCTACTATGTTTAGAACGGCGCGGCGGAGCGTGCAGCCGTGCTGTATTTTGATTAGAGAGTTTCATTATTGTTGTATTAACAAAACCATAAAAAGGAATGCTGATTTGATTACAATGCCTAGTGCAAAAGCGACTTTGAATTGCAGGTGATTTGCGGCGCTGACTACCCGTCTCTCTTTTTCTCTCTCTCTCGTTGTCGTTCAGCAGTGAATTGACGTGGAGTTCACTGCTGAAAATAGGCCTCTCGCAAGGCACGCCACTGAGACCGATCTTGCGCTTACTCCCAATATTAGTAAAAAAAATCGTAGATTTCTTAGTTCTTCTCGTAGTTAATAGGTAACCTAAATATAAAAGGTACTAAAATGAAATCAAAAAAGCTAAGCTATGAGACTAGCGGGACACTTAGTGGTCTTTTGCTGGGGTTGTCCATATATGACGGTGGCAAATTACCACTAGGATCTATATTCCTCGGGCTATGAACTTCTACAGGCAATATTTTTTTTTCCAATCACAAATAACAGAATGTAAAACAAATTATTATTCTTTATTATACAAATATAAGAATAATACTTTGGATATAATATAAATAATATTATCTTTAATTTTTATGTACCATTTATTTTCTTAATTCGTCATAGTTTTGTGAATAAATATTTGGATATATTGTACATTAAGAACTTCCTATAAGTAGCTCCATCGTTGAAAACCGCATCGAAACATGTTTAGTGGTTCTCGAGATATTTGCGTACATCAAACATTCAAGTCGAACTGAGAACCCCCTTTTCGAAGTCGATTTAAAAACAATATATTTAATGTAGCAGTAATCCACTCACACCGATATTAGTCATTAGCCCAGTCGACATGTTCGTTTGTTTTAGTTGCAATAAATTGGCATTGTGTTTTCCTAACAATTTATTCGTTCGTCTATCTGCTCCTGGGCCATTGTTCTTTTGTGTTTACAATAACAATATGCCTAAAGCCTAATCATTGTGCGCTAAGAGTCTGAAGTGCAAGCTCCTAAGTGCACTAGTGACGATACGTAAGTGACTGAATAATATACTTTCGTGAGTAAACAACGGAAGGGCCATTCCTTATATTATTCTTCTAAAAAAATGTACAACGCTACATACTGGGATAATAATTTATTTGTTTTAGTCTAAATAGATACAACACAGCATATCGATATATTTTACTTTCTTTTCTTAGGCTGGGTATTAGCGACTCCGTTTTTAAGGTATTCGATAAATAAAGTTGAGGCCACACCTACTCAAGGGAGCGGGGTCGGACCCAGAACTGTAGCTTTTTGAAGTAGAGCTGTAGCTTTTCGAAGCAGAGCTCTAGCCTTTCGAAGCTGAGCCGTAGCTTTCCGAAGCAGAGCTCTAGCTTTTCGAAGCCTTGCGAAACCACACAGTTTAATGTCACTTGCTTTAGAGATAAAGAAAAATGTTGTAAGGTAATATGGTGGTTGTGTGTTTTGGTTACGCTTAATTGAACTATGTGAAGACGCCATAAGGTTTTTTAGCAGAGAGCGTCTGAGAAAAAGAGAGAGAGTAGCTGTTGTTTTAACCACAGAACTAGGAATATTGGACTGGAACTAGGTACGTTGAGCGCTAATATTGCAAACTCCTAATAGCCCTACAACAACTCACCCGTAAAATCAATTCGTACAGCTTTGCGATTTTGCTCCAGTCGTCTATCTGTCATCGGTCGTCCTGCTCGGGTAATCCTGTCGAGTAGACCGTAGCGTGTTAAGCCAGTGTACGCAGCCGAAGTTCTGACTCACTGTCTTCCCACCAGCGCCTGCAGGCGGCAGCGGCACCATGCACATGTGGATGTGGTTCGGATACGACCTGGGCGACTTCCTGTTCCCGGGGCTGGCCGTCAACACGCGCTGGGCGTTCGCGCTCACCTGGATAGCGCTCTTTTTCGTCGCGCTGCTGTTCGAGGGGTCCAAGGTACTACGCAATCTCTTGGCAGCCAGTTCCCAGTAGCTGAGCGTTGTCGCACCTTTCTTGCTCGCGCACGCTATCTATTTCAAAGTCTGTATAGTATACCTTTGAAAAATTTGATTTACCAACTTTCTTGACAGTAAAATAGCGGACATTTAAGGCTTATTATTATTTTATTTTTCATATATATTTTTGATACAGAAAAATGGCGAAGGCGGTCCATTTTTAATACCAGGAATTTTGCTACATGAAATTTTCAATCTGAGTGTCCTGAATAATACAGCGGAAAACCGCTGGATTCAGAGGGTACAGGTTCGGTTGGAGTGGCGTCGATTAGGGGAGACTGATGGATGGATGGACTTGCTTAACCCGTCGAGTACTATTGCCAAAGCTACTTCGTTGGTGGTGGAATCAGTCATTGAACAACATTTAGCTTCTAGTACTCGTAGTATCGAAAGAACCAGGAGCTCTGGTTCCTTTGAAGGCAAGTCCATAAATTCCCGGTTTTTATAAACAGCCGGTTCCGAATGCCCTAGTTCTGATTGTTTGTTTGCAGGTGTATCTAGCGCGGGTGCAGCGCGAGGCCCTCAAGAAACTGCTGCCTTACAGGTCCGACGAGCGGCGCACGCTGCTGTGTGACAGGTGAGCGGAAGTCAACTCTTTGCTTAGAAAATGAAGCGGACGGGTCACGCCTCTTCAGATCCATCTTACGCAGTCGGGTTATTAAAAGAAGTGTAATAAATGTGAATGTATTAAAAACAACTGTCAAAATGTTTTCCGGGTATTATAATAAAATGTAAATTACATATTTCCTTGGTATATTCCGTATTTGCACGAGACAGATGTGGATTTGCAAAGAGAAGATGGGGTATGACGTTTCATACATCCATCCACCTATCAGCCATTAAAAGTCTACTGCTGGACACAAAATTCGAGTGTCTCTGTGATATTAAAATTAAGATCAATAATTAATTGGAATATTATTGTTATATATATATGACACCTGCACATAATCAACCGTACTTAGATTTTTCGAATCTGCGTTTTTTTGAGGTTTCAAAACCGCTGAACGGGTTGCGGAACAACACAGACAAACATGTATTGTATATATTTCTTTCAAATTTGCAAACCTCGTCTCATCTTCATGTAATTTTCTTATTATAAAAATTCCAATGTATGTTCAACTGCTTTCTATAGGAATATAAATGATATGTGCGGATTGAAATTATAGGGACTATTACCGGTTGGGCTCAATTAGCGCACTGTCTCAAATGCCTCGAAGGTAGCGTAAAGTGCTGACGGTAGAAATATATACGTGGCCCGTACACCTGGTATGCCAAAATACAGACTATGGCTTATCTTGCAAACAGTTCTGCCACAAAATATGACCAATTACTTATTGAATAAGTTTAAAATATTACCTATTATAAGTTTATAGAGTAATTTGTATGTTAGATTAAAACGTTTTTCTTTCAATTTGAAATTTTGAATTGCATATATCAAGTTACTGGGGTGAGCGCCATTGCCCCAAGTTCCCCTATATTTCACAATTTTTTATGATGGAGCACAATATGAAATACATATACTTACGGTAAACAAAATGTTAAGTGTTTGTCTTTCTCATTTGATACGATTTTGCTACTCATATTGTCATGGTAATGTATTCTGTTAATAAATTATTTATAGGGCAACAACAGCTTTAACTGCGTTAATTAATACGCGTAGTTATGCGATATATACCTACCTTTTTTTAGTTTCTTAAGTACTTGATTTTTTTTATTTACAACGCTTAGTATATAAGTCTATAACATCTTCAATACAAATCGAAGTTCTCTTACAAATTCTGTGCAAAAATTGTTTCAAGAGAATATATATTATACAATGTAGAGAAGAGAGACATAATGCTTAATAGATTAACTTGGCTCGCGATTTCAAAACTGATGCCAAGATCAGTTGCGAATTTACATTAAGTATACAAGGAAAGCTCCCGAATGAACATGGAGTGTATAAAAGTTGTAATCATGTGTTTGGATCTCAGAGATCTAATTACCCGTGATTTGGCAGTGCAGTGGGGTCCCGCAGGGCTCGATACTTTCCCCGCTCCTGTTTTAATGTATGTTAACGATAAGAATATTTTAATGATAGAAATGCTTGGGATTAAATAAACTTCAATCGAGATATCCCTGTAAATGTATTACTTACTTTCCAATACTACCAACGAAATCAGATGAGGCAGGTTGCATGCAAACAAAGTCGCGCGCATCATCTAGTTTTATTTTTATACAACTGTCCACTATTGCTCATGGATTCCGTTGTTCTATCACAAATAATTTATCTACGTATTATCTCTTCCTACAATAAAATTAACTATTTCTAGCTAAATTGATAGTACAGAAGTTAACAAAATGACATCAAAGACTAGGATATTAACGATAAAGCAAAGTGTAACTTGTAAGTAGGTACTTTAATTATCGCACTTAGGTACAAGCAAGAGATAGTGCTATTGTCACCTTTTGTTGAGGAAATGTAAATATTTAGATGCTAATCCAATGATCCTGTTTTCTGTGCGGTGCAGCGGTGTTTCTATTATTGTTTGACCACGTGCTACAATATCTTAACACAATATTGCTTATCTCTATTATAAAGTTGTGACGTAGCCGTGTCAGTACCTTCATTGAAGATATTTTGAAAATCTATCATGCATATCGCACTCTTAATGACATACAGACCTAATATGACATACGCTCGAATTAAGTTGCGCATACTCACAGGCTTCTGTTAACGTCATCTTTGATTTCAAATTGAAATTAAAAAGAAATTCGCCTTCTTTGTTGACACAGCGTAACATGGGTATCTTTC
>DWLO01000324.1:0-22078 GCA_018245335.1 Dalla quadristriga
TAATTACACCAATCCAGTTTCTACACTTCGTGTTCGGTTATATTAACACAGCGCTGACGAATGATATAGTGGTCTAATGTTATCATAATCGTGTGGTTTTGACAATTATCATGTCAAAGTCACTCCGTGACTTTCACTGACATTTGTAAGCGGCCAGGTTTCGCCATCGATGAAGCCATTGTGCAACAGTTGTCACTTTTTACATAAGCGAGTGGACGGGGCGGGCGCGGCGCGTGCGGCCGTCGAGAGCGGAACCACAGCTGCAGTCTCCGGCGCAGCCACCACTGCCGCCAAGCACGTCCGCCACACTCATTATCTGATTGCCATCAAATCTCTGATGGAATTATTGATGCTCTTAACTTTCAACGAATGCCCGTTGTCATTATACAGGCTACATCTAGCTACTTTCACTACGGCGCCTAGCCACCGATGTGTTCTGTGCTTCCAATAGAAATCAATTGTAACCGCCGAGACACCAATACTCAAATTAGGTGAATGAAAATAAAACTATATCTATTTACATTAAGTTTTTTTGACAGGAAGTTCTTTCTAAACCGAACGCTGTTATCTCAAATCTAAATAATAGCCAGCCATGTAGCAAAGATTGTTGCAATAAAGATTACTATCACGGCCGACAAAAACTGTGGGTGAGTGCATGTGGTTTCGAAATCACAGAATTTCGCTTGGTATGCGGGAGGTACTTTAAAGTATATCATTTTAGCAACTTTCATAGTCCCGGTAGGGGAGGGGGGATAACTTCCGCGCAATGCCAGGCAAAAGTGAAAGTAAACGTGATGTGATCAGCGCTCGACTTCACGCTCACCTGCGACGCACTGTGTTCAAAGAAAACCGCTCTACATACGGAATTCCAAGCAATCGTTCGTTTCTTGCACGAATTTACCATTTCATACGAGTTGGCTCATGAACAGGACTAAGTTCACAACCATAGTGCAATCTGCTATAAGAGCAGCAGAAAAAGAAAGGCTGAGGTTTTTCCCACACAGCAGAAGTACCTACACGGATCTCACCTCGCTTAGATCACACCTACATTTACTTAAGTATGAAGTTAAGTAAAGAAATAAGCCATATTGTGATATTTAAAAGTAAACACAGAATCAGGTTAATTGTGTTTTACAATGCGTTTCGAATTGATGTTATATATTACGTTGATTACTATATTAAGTTATCTTTGTTGCACTTACTCTTTGTGTTGGTTTACGACCATGTAAGACATTATAAAAACTAATGAATTATTTACTATGATTATGTATGTAGTAATAATATGTATTATATTGCAACAGTGGTGGATGTTTAGAAGTTACGCGTAAGTTGATTTTTTTTAATGTTATGAAAATAGCAAGGGGGCAAGCAGTCTAACTATCCACTGCGGCCCATCGGCATCTTAGAAACTTCGAAAAGGAGTGTACAAGGGATTGTTAGTTGATTAGTTCCGTTGATATAAGGTATTAATAAGAATATATGGAATGGTTTGTATTCGTTACTGATAGAAGACTGTGGGAGTGATAACTGTTAATGTGAGTTAGTCCTGTAATTGAATACTATATGCCCGCGACTTCGTCCTCTTCATATTTATGATGTTTTCATTCCTAGGCGAACGAATATTGGCTCTACCACTATTCTACTAATAACAAGTACTTTTACCTGAATTTTGTTTGGAAATTGACGAGCCCACAGAAAGCTGATTGCAGAATAAGTACCAGTTATAAAAGTTATGCCAACACTTTTGATCGTGAAATATGTGGCTATCTAAAATAAACAGGACAAGAGCACTAAGAATAATTTATTTGTAACAATAAAAACTGCAACACAAAAATTACAAGACAAGAAAACAGAATAAGTAATTAAGTTAGTGTTGCATTGATGAGTGTAAAGAGTACTATAAATACTATACTACTGTTACTATTATAAACCTAAAGTTTCTAAGAATGGATGGATGGATATTTATTATTCAAACACGCTAAATCTACTGGAAGGGTTCTCATGAAATTTGGTGTGGAGATAGTTTAAACCCTGGAAAGGGACATTTGCTACGTTTTTTTCCAAAAGTAATCCCCTAATGGGATTGAATCGGGGGCAAAACTTTGTATGAGAAAAAGAATTTAACGCGGGCGGAGCCGCGGGCAAAGTCTAATGTCTTAGTAGACTTTATAATCTTTGAGATTGGTTGCAAGTGCCTGATGGCAACAGCGGCCACATTACATTCCCGTTAGTTACTTTCGATTATTTTATAAATCTACTCTATAAATGTTATTTTATAAATCTACTCTATAAATCTACTCTATAAATGCAGTTAATAATAATAAATAATAATAAACGCTTACACACTCACGCCCCCGCTCTAGGATTCCCTGTGTTGTGGGGGGCGGACACATACAGAAAACAACATAATTAAACACATCCAAGACCCGAGTACAAACATTTATCCGCCATATAAATGTTTTCCCCGACCGGGGATTGAACCCGGGACCCACAGTTCGTCAGTCAGGGTAACTAGCCAACGCGCCATGGATTCGTCCTAATAAATCTAGGAGTTAGCGAGTTATAAATCTGTTAATAAATCTTAATTTGATATTAGAAAAAGGACCGCCGGACCGGGTGGACTGACGACCTAAAGAAGACAGCGGTAAACCGCTGGATTCAGAGGGCACTGAGACCGTTCGGAGTGGAATCAATTAAGCCTAAGTCCAGCAGACGCCTTCTAGAGGCTGGTGGATGGATAAATGCAGTTATCGCTTTGCGCCGTACCGCACCTCTGACGTAGCTACGCGCTAAACGCTCTGCGGTGATAAAAGATAAACGTAACTCTAAACCAGTTGCCGCGCACGCTTATACGTATTGTGTCAATCACGCAAGCGCTCGTGTAGGTAGAAGGAAGCCGAGACAAATACGTAACCAATGTCAACAACTACTACTTGAGTGTTTATCGCATATATTAACCGAGACCGACTAGGCTACATTCGCATATGTTACCGGGCACTCCGGTTGGTGTATGTATCATAAATAATAATGACTAGCTGGTAACCGCGACTTTGTGTACGTGGATTCTCTTTTTACTTTGTCCCTATTAAATATATCAGAATTGTATACTGACTTTTAATTTTCCCTGCGGTCCGATTTGAACTTTCAGTGGTCACACTTCTGACGACTTTTATCGCTGGTCCGAATTGAATAGACTGCTCACGGTGCCGATAGCGCGCTTTCAAATCGGAGCGGCATTTGGTCGCTGACGTCAGTTTAGCAGTTGTCAAATGTTGTTATTGATTCAGTTTTGGTACTGTGCACCTGTTGTGCACCATCAACGTTTCTATTATTTTCATCGGCTACGGAAACTGCCATTTTATTCACCATTTCGAAATATCTGTACTTACAGAAATGTTAGCTTTGCTATGAAGAAAATCTTCCTCTTATGTCCACTTGATGTTTGGCTCACAGTGCTTTCAAGCTAGAGCAAAGGCACTGTAATTCCAAAATGGTGCCGGTAATTAAGACATTCATGACGTCACGCCGTATGCCATGAGCGCGCTTACGGAACGCATTTGAGCACACTAATAGCGATCGTAGCACAATTCGGACCACAGCATTTAACAGCTAGCAATGCACAGATTAACAGCTCAAATACATCCTAACGTGAGTCGGATGACTTTACCGCGTTATATGACATTATTGATTATAATGTCTGCGTATAAACCTACTTCTGTGATAAATGACAGGACAATCTCTTCAGCGGTTTAACCGTGATCAAGTAACAAACATAGTCACTTTGACATTTATTATGTGAATATAGAATAGATAAACACTCTCACAGTGATTCCCCCGCATCATGATTGTTTATGTTGCGGACATTTATTTTTCGCCGGCGGACATACAAAATGTCACAAAAAACCAAGCCCTGTTGCAACTCTAATGACTACGGCTATCTATGAATCCCGGGACCCGTAATATAACATCCATTTGCCGGCCCAAAGCCACTTCAGCTTGCACTTGCTTCCTTGAGAAAAGTCACACACGAGATATAATAAACCTTACGGTGACACGGATTGCTCGCAACTTACCGAAGATTATATTTAACCCATTCTAAATTACTAAAACCGAAATCGTGTCAACCTACTCATTACCGTCCTATAACATTGACATATTACTCTGCATTTGCATAATTTCACAATTTGAAACTATTAACTCTAGCAAATGTAATATTTCCGGTATTGTGCGCTTGGTAGTAGAGATTACGTCACCTCGGTTAACTTCGCGAGATGAGCGTACAGGAAACACGCAACCCTACCTTAGAACAATAGCTTGAATGGATCGTTTACAACAGTTAATACTTTACAGCCAAAAAATATGCAGCAACAACATTAATACGTGCCACATTGTTGTTATAATAATCATAACAGTCATGTTATATTACGTGATGTCAATCGACTGGACATTACGGGTTAGTTTCAGTCTTGTTGAAATCTAACGCCTCGCTTGCCGTTTAGTTACATGATAGTCTTCATCTTATTGTGATATTTTCTAGTGGCTTGGACTTGAAGAGCTCTGGACGATAAATGAAACTATCTTGTAATACGACTAACGTAAGAGATATAATCGATCGGCATTAAATCCTAAGTGTTAATGTCAGTAGTATGACCACACTATTCCGGTGTCGACAACAATCTCGCGGTACATGCATGAGCGCAGACTAGCAGTCGGCAATTTAGCGACGCATACGAGCGCAGTTTGTGACACGGAACGCATCTCGGAGCTCGCTCCAATTCCGGCTGCGCTAGGTCATGACGTCATGTATGTCCGACAGTCCGCATACGGACCGCGCGAAGGTCGACCTATTGATCTCACACACACCCACTTTAGCTCCTGTGTCTTTATATAACGATGCTTGCATGACGTCAGAACAATTAACTTTCACATAACACTATTTCATCGACTGCCGAGTACTGCCGACTACAACATAGCTCCAACGAAAAACAAGTTTACACTCGTAACCTTATCTAAATTGTATGACTATTTTATAAGTATAAGTTATGCACATAACATGAGTGAGAAAATATAGACGACGATAAAACTTTATTGCAGGATCATACTAAATAAGATTATTTCCTGTTCCAGGTGCCAATAGAGCTATCAAAGAGGCTTGATGAAATAAGGCTGCTGGAGTCACGCAAGTCTGCAAGGTTAGCCGATGTCGATACCGACTTCGCAAGGCTCGCGGACATGGCCGGCGACCGCCGCCGCGCCTCTGCCACCATCGAAGTGCCAGCTCATCACATGCAGGGGTGAGTAGCGTACGCTTTGCTGATTCACAAGCCGTCGCACCTTCTAAATAACTACACGTAGACGCATAACATCACTCGTAGTAAGCACCTACTCCAGGCGTTTGCTTAAACAATTTAGATATTTAGCCGCGTTCCAATATTCACGCTATAAACAATTATAGTTGCTGTATAGAAAACGTTTTATTGAAATCGCAAGCAAACAGATGACCTTGAGAAAGGAAACAACGCAGACTCTGTACAGGCAAATACTACCAAATCAAAAAAATCTGAATTTTACTTTATTGAGATGATAATAATATAACTGAACACCGTTTTATAATATTACGTAGGTGCTTTATCAGGATTCTGTCATTTCTATTCTAAAATGTAAGATCGTGGAGTTGGTATAATTAGAAAATATTGACTTAATTTTGCCTTGAATTAGTAGCTTACCTCGCCGGCAAAGGAAGGTTAGCACATTTCTATTGCGAACAAAACGGCCTTGTAATAACTCCCTTATCTATTCCACGACCTCTTTAGTGCATTCCTGGCAGTCACTCGATGGAGGTATTCATTTAATCCCCTGATTTGTCTAATGTAATGCCATCGGTTGTCAATTAGCGTATCGTTCGACCTCACACCGCGTCGGATATAACATTTCGTACGTGTTAGAGTATATTGTGGTGGATTGCCTTGTGGGTGTAATCGCTCACGAACGTGCATCGTTGGAGTGGAGTGAGCCGGGCGGGGGCGAGCGTTGCGAAATCAGCACCGAACACGTTAGAAACTGGATGGAAGTGTTAGCACGGAGTACGGGCGTGTCCTTGTCACACTTGCCTACATTCTGTGGCTGCCTCCCGCACTCCCCGCCGCTATTGGGCCTCAGAGAGGGACAGACAATGCAACACATAGAATGATTAAAAAATTCCAGTAGTTTAAACGCCGGTCTCGTATCTATGATAACTTGATAACAGATATTGCACTGAAGGAGCGGTAAATCTTGGCGATAAATATGTTTTAGAATGGAACTAATATTTTAGCTAGAGTTTTATTTTGCTTTCACGGTTACACTATACCTTAAGCATTACATAGTTACCACATCTTAGACCGGCTTAGGTAGCTTAGATTCATTTCTGGTCGACAAAAATAATTTCGTGTTGAAGAAGTATCGGCATACAATTAACGATCGGCCGCCTGCCTCTTCCTTGGACATTCCATGGAGTCCGTAATTATAAAGTAGGTACTAATGCTGCAAACCGGAACAAACAGCATTAAATGTTGGACGCGACGTGACGCCCGGCGCAGCAGTTTCACTTTTCATTATACCTGCGGTGAGAGGGAGACCTCTACTCTCGGTCCAAATTTCACAACAATTGCCGAAACATTAAACGTTAAACGCACAAGGAATTATCTGCCGGATTTACTCACGAATATTCTAAACAATGTAGAGATTACGTGGATATTGTTGTGGTCCGAATCACACAGTGAGATATAATATTTAATTAAGAAACACCAAAATAAAATAGTGGGTTACAAAAGTATACCTACTGGAAAATAATGCTCGTCTGAGAGTACTCTGCTCCGTAGTTTTTTTAAGGATAAGTTAAATTAAATCGCCCTCGGCCAGCATGGTGAACTACTAATAGCTTCAACTTCAACTCTTCTCGTTGGAGAAGTCTCTCAAGGAGACCTTCAGTGGAGACCGCGCCCTTCAGTGATTTCAAATAAAAATTATAATTGCCATAATATCACCGTTGATTTATTATTCTTTGGCATTGGAGAATATTAAATTGTACCAATACCTAACATGATCATCCGAAATAGTGATGAAGTTTAAGATGAAATATCGAAAGTTTATGTTTTTATTTTGTGTTTGGAACCAATTTCGCAATCGCGGTACTGGGCCATGGCAAAGTGAAAGCTTACTAAGTTTCAGTTTCCTTTGATACTACGACGGACTACCGACTCAACACGTAACAATCTCGATTGTTGTGCTCAACAAGAGCCGCTACTTCTTTTTTTAATGTCTTAAATCTTCAGTCTACCATTTTTGTACGTTTGCACAAAATGCTACAAATTTGTTGAAATGCTACAAATTGTTGACTGTACTTTCGTCGCAACAAAAATACAGTCCACGTAAGTACTTTCAAGCAACGCATATTGTTCAAAAATTTAGACATGCACTTACTCCCCTCTAATATAGACAAGTTACAATGAAAAGCGATGCCGAATAAGCCTATGACATGAATCAACAAAATTCAAAGATGGCGCCGCCTTCGCCTGGTAGGTACTCGTGCGACCGCCATGACACAGTGACCCAGTTTAAAAATGGAACGGCACGCTAGAAAAGTGCCGCATACTATACAGCGATGATGCTTGCAAATACAATATGGGATCGTCAAATATTTACAAAGAGATTTGAAGAATGGCTATTATTATTGTTAGTGATGATCATGTATTAGAATGAGTCCCAATGTCGTATTATTTTAACTCACCGAAACCAAAGGGCATTCAACAAAGTACTAATTCTTATCAGTCCAAATGATAACTCGTTAAATACCCTTTCTTTTGTAAATTGTGTAAACAGCTATTTAATCAGCTGCCATTATTATTATTAGCAGATCACAAATACTAATGCAAGCAGTGTTGCCACTCTGACATGCCTCGACGTCCTCAGGCAGGTACTTTCTCAGTCGGCTAGTAGGGCGGCAGTACAGCCCGCATTTTGATGTCGCAACACTGCGCATTGCAACGGTTTATCTCTCCTTTCAGCTCTTGCTTTACCTTTTAATGTAATTTATTCAAATCCACTTAATTCTGATGGTTTTTTATTCGCCTTTGTCTTAGCAACATTTCCTTACTGACAACAATTTACATTTAATTCGTCATGATAGGTACCTAATAATATCAGTTAAAAAAACTGAAGCCGCTTTTCGACGTTGCAAATGGTATTCTTGAATATATTAAGAGCTGTTGTATGCTAATAACATATTTGAGTGACATAGGCTATTGACACTGATCGTCGCATACCAATATTACTTACCATCCTATTACAGTCCTTCGGTCGGATTCGTACTGGCAGTGTCACGCTCCCACTGTCTTTCACGCGCTGTCAATATTAATAATAATTACTAGCTGTTGACCGCGACCTCATCCGCGTTAAATTTAGGATGTTTTCAATCCCTCGGGATTTGTACATTTACTGGGGATTAAAAGTATCCCATGACCAAATCTCTTCCTCAACCTACCTATTTACCAAATTCTATGAAGATCGGTTGTATGATTAAGCCGTGAAGGCGTATCAAACCAACAGACAATTATTTATCTTTCGCAAAAGTAAGAGAAATCAGCCTTCTCTACACGATTAGTGTGACACAATATCAAAATGTCGCCAAACTCACGATTCATTCACTCAGAAGTCGAAAAGATACAAAACACAATTATGAGTAATACTCTGGAGATGCTTAAATCTCTTTGTTAATATTCTGGGTAGGTAATTGAGCAACATTTAATTATGCTAAAAATATTAATTAACGTGACTAAGGAAACATATCTGAGTACAATCTTATAACTATAATCATTACTTATAATAAAGAAAGATTTTATAAGTATATCAAATTTATATGGGTTTATGTGCGGAGCTGATCTCTAGAACTATGGATCCGATATAATAATCTGATATCAATTAAAACTTGCATGGCCTTCTTCAATGTACAACAATTAAGCATAATTTTATACATTGTTCAAAATGCCCATAGCAAATAATAATATTTGAGGCATAATTTAGCAACAAATTTTCAAATTGTTGTTGAAAACTGCCTGCGTGGAATAGACACGCCAATTTTTTTTTTTAATAAACTATATAACATATTGTAATGTATTTCTGCCAAGGTACACCTGGACTGACTCTACATCTCTACCATAACAAATTTCGGCAAAATTCTACTTATATGCAAACAAGTATTCTTATATTAGACGGCGTAAATTCATGAGATGAATACAAATATTTCATTGACATTTTGTACATTTACGCAACACCAAAGAGAAGGAACCTCGTCCGCAGGCGGTGGGGAGCAACTTTCTCGTCGAATACACGTTTGCTTTCGTTGGCGCTGCTGAGGCCCGTTAGCTCATTTGGCAGGTGGAGGTATGCCACCTTCGTTTAGAGAAAGTGTTACAAAAATAAGTGTATTCAATATTATGCAAAGTGCGTCACAGAGAAGAATACTATATGACGTCGAGTTAAACAATTTTAACCGTCCATTAATCTTTCCTTTGAAAATGACGCATGCAACAATGAGCTGCACACGACTCTTCGCTGAAACCGCGCTGACTTTCCGTTCGACCTATCTTAAGGTTATTCCACCGATCACGGGAACAAAAACTCTTCGGGTATAGAGGTAATTACACTTTTGTAAAGAACTCAATATTTTACTGCGGAATTCCCCGAACCTGCCAGTCATAAAAAGAGATCGGCGCAGTGTTGCAGCACGGCTAATTGCAAACATAAAAAAGGAAACGTTTGTCATTAAGTATACTCGTACCTGCGCGGTACGAAAAAACGTGATTTGCCCGCAAAATGCAGTTGGTACAATCTCTTTTAGAACAAAGACAACTTTGTAAATTCTGCATATTTTTTTTTAAACATGAATCTACGTCATCTTCACAATGAACATTTTGTCATCACTGATAATCATGATTTTTTTTCTGTCTACATAAGCTTAGCAGTAACAAGCATATAACAGTAAACGAACTAAAATAATGAACCCAGCTTGAGACACCGGCATGCAAATATAGGTATACGTTAAATCTATTTGTAACCTAAACAGTTTTTATCTGAATAAATTACTGTTCCTGTCAGTATTGAATTCAGTTGTTGGAATTAACAGCACCGTTTCTAAAGTAGATACTCGTAAGCAAAAGGAACAAGCCAAGTTGGCAAAGTGAAAAAAAAACAACGATGAGGTCACCATCGCTGCGCGGTGAGCGGCCCGGCCCGTAGACTCGCGTTAGCTCAATCGTACTTTTTATACTCACAATGCCCCGACCTACGCCAACTGCTTGCCAAAAGTTACTTGCTCACTATCTCACTGCAACTGAGTTACTTTTGGTTAAGGTGATACCACGGTTTTCAGTGTGTTTTCAATTCCACGAATTTTCCTTCATTTATAGGATTATGAACCAAATTTTTGACATGTTTGTTGACAATAAGTGATTAGTCTCCGCGATTAGTCTCCGCTTCATTTTCACGTGAGGATCGAGGTATAATATATAAACAATACTCATACTAACTAAACGTCACCTACGATAGGTTGAGCGAACTACAAATCACATTATCTGTGTAGTTTGACGAAGGGTCAAAAATTAATTTCAAAGATTTGAAACGTAACGATGCGGCGACGTATTGGGTATACACTTATACACTCATACTCGTAATATACAATTTTACACATACACCATACACAATTAGGTACTATTAATACTTATGTAAGTAATAGTAATGCCAGGTTATAATATTGATTTATTCTGCTATCAATTTCTGCTAGATGTTGGTTGCTGAAATAGTATGTACTTATAATAATAAATAATGTCGACATTTCAAATGAAAAATAAGTAATTAAATTCAATAATAAGTTTTGCAGTACAAGATTGCATTATGAATCGCTGGGCACTTCAAAGGTGCGTGACTAATGAACGCGAACATTACCCATTGTTTCGCTGAAATGCGGGCTATGACGTAGTTTTCAAACGTTTTGATTAATGTTTTATCCCTCCAAGCCGCAAACACAATTTACATTTTCGGTTTATGAGCATCACATAATACTTACATTAAGACTTTATCATTAAGTATATAAAAAGTTCAAAAGAGCGATAAGTCAAAAATTTGATTTTGCCAGCTTTATTACAAAAGGAGAATATTTCTTAGGTCTTGGAAATCTCCTCTTTCGCCGTGTGTTGACGGCAGAACAGAATACAATTGTCACCACCCTTCCTACGAGTGTGGTACGAGGCGACTAAAGAAATATAACGGAGAGCGAGCAGCTTCCTCTGTGCAGCAACTACCATTTACTGCGATCACCAGCGTGGTGATTTTGGGAAAATCCTGCTATATTTGGGAGATACTTTTAGTTCAGCAATGGACTATTCATAGACTGCGGATGAAGATGAATATCCTAGATTTTGAAATATCTATCCTGGACCAACTGATCGTCCCAATTATCATTGATAAGTTTAAGCATAAACATGATGTCCAACATGTTGAAGTGAACTTAGACGAAAATGTTCGTTTGCAACATTTTAAATTTAACCTTTAAAGTTTGGCAGCGTCTTAGCCAAATTACAATCCGTTTCTTATTAGACACAGTGATAGAAAGACAAAAAATTAAGTGATAAGGCATTTTAACAGATTTATGGCAATTATTGAGTTAAGTAGTGGAGCGGAAATCAAATTTTCAGTTATATGTATAACAATGCATTTACTGTTTAAATGAGCCTGTATTCCGAATTTCTGCAACTTCAGGATCAACATAGAATTTCGATGATCGTCAGTGAGTGGAGTGATAACATATTTCAACTTTGAAAGTTAAAAATACTGAGTCACCGAATCGCTTCGAAAAACGGTAGAACAGTGCCTGGGCTGTTCGTTTCGCCTTGGCAGTGTCACTGTCGTGCTCCCAGCCACTTCCAGGTGAATATTTTGTCAATAAACTTGTCTGCAACATCAAATATGCGTTAAATATTAATTACTTATCCATTGTCTTCCTACAATTATACAGTTCCTAATTGTTTTATATCTTAAGTTTAACCAATAAATTTAAATGAATACCATATTATTAATGTAGGTAATAAACTAGACATATATTTTAATTATTCTTGGACGAGGCTTTGCCCACGGCTCCGCTGCGTAACATTACCTTATCTATCGTACAGGAGCCGTGAATTTTCCGTTACAATAGTAAACTATATCTATACAAAAAATCCATCACTCTGTTGTAGCGTGAAAGACACCCTTTCAAATTAAAATATTAGTAATGAAGTCAAGATTGTTGCAGGCTATCATTAACCTTGAAAGTATGTATGGTTTCTATTCAGTACGAAGTTCTCTTACAAATAGGTGACATCCCATGCTAGTCTCGAACAACAACATTGTATTTAATAGTCGTGTGCAGGACGTTATTGTAGATAGGTGCCCGCGTAGGTTGTACTGTAGGTTTTCTCCAGACAATACCAACAGAGATATCACTATACTTTGACTTTCGGTTAGCCAAATCACGCATACAAATGTGTAAATGCCTTGCATAAAGTCCAGCGTCTGGTTAACATTTTGTGATTGTATTTTATACTTATGGTCTTTTTAAGGTAGGAAACGTAGCTATACACAATAGTATAATATGAGGCAGTGAAGTCACACGGCAACAAGCGGCAAGGTCGCGCTCAATGTTACGCGACTCGAGTACTACGGATAGGGTTGTCAGCTGCCGCGTTGCTAGCCGCTTTTTATAGTAAGAAATTTATTTACACAATAAAAATAGGCGAGTAGGAAAATGTACGTTAAATGCTTTATTCACGGGACATTTGATAGTGAATTTATAATTCTGTTCGTGGACAATTTTTTAGGTTTTTATACTGAAGAACGAGACAGAAATATTCAATGAGCTTTATAGTAAATAAGTACATTTAAACTAAACGTAGACTGGTAAAAGCGGTTATGAATATCCGGTAACATATAATCAAAACTAGTAGCTGCTATACATTCTTAATTAGCAAAATGAGTCTGTATGTATCGTGAGTTCCTAAATATCTTCCAGAACTACAAATTTATATTTTACTTACGGAAAATGGGCAGCCCTGACTATGGGTGACGTCGCAGCCGGCCGGCACGGCCGTATGTTCAGCTGTTGCCAACACTCGAATGAATTAAATCTAATGAACAGAATCTTTTCAACCTGTTCATCGAATATATTAGATAACCTATCATGCTTTGTTTAACATTTAGAATGATTATCAGATCTCTAGCCTTAAAGAGACACACTGTTAATCAGAAAATAACCGCAATTTGCAACTTTGTAAATCTTTTTATCAGGCTTTTTAAATTTTACGACTTTTACTTACATAATTTCAATCTTTATTGATACTAAAAAACGAATTAGAACACATCCTTGCGTTACTGTCAAATATACTACAAAATATTATCTTCCCACATACGATCTTTTCGTAGACGTTTATTCTAAAAGTACAAGGTCTGTGAATACAAGAATAGCTTACCCCCCCCCCCCACAAACATTAAAAAATAACTCTAAACATTATAAAAAAAAAAAAATCTCCTGCCCTCTTATCATTATCAATCTTCTGTTAGTTGTATTCTGGTTTTATTTTATTTACTTAGCAAATTTAATTTTTTAAACTTTTGAGAGATAGTTTTTTGTGACGGGGGTTTAATTCTATGTTTATTTCATGCTTTTTAAATTACTCGCAGACACTAACTAGTTCTACTAGATAACTACTTAAATATTATTTTTAAATATTATTAAAGATTTTGATAGGGCAACAACGCATTTTTTGAGTCAAACTCTTGAACAGATCTTCATAAATTATAGCTAAGAACTATTTTGATCACGTCATCTTTCAAATAAAAAAACCGCATCAAAATCAATCCGTTTGTGTTGGAGCTACGATGATGCAGACACGTCAAACTTATAACACCCTCTTTTTGCGTCGGGTTTTAATAACGTAAAAAAGAACCAAGTTCAATGGCTTGCCTCCAGGCCAATTACTGTAGTTCAAATTTCTAAGTCTTCTGAAAATCGAGGTTTTGATATATTTTATCAAACAATATCATTTATCCAGCCATTTAAAATTCTTCCATTTCTAGAGAAATATATTTAATGTCAGCTTGAAGATCAAAAGTAACTGGAAATGTTTCATGTAAAATTCATGAGACTTTATGACCCTTTTTTCTTTTTTTTTTAACTTGGCTAACACAACTACCATGTGTCTGCTATATATACCACTTACGCGTGGTACGTAAATAAAATCGAAACCCTGAAGCCACGTGCGCAAAATGGCATTGGCATTCAACTACGTTCTTTACAAAAACTCTATGCCCTTGCCCTTTGGTCTCACTGCTTAAAGAAACTGTTAATCAGTGCTGCTTCCTTTATACACTTTGTCAGGTATATCTACTCGTAACACTATGCGATACAACGCAGATCTTATGTAATAGGTACCTGATTAATCTTATGTTAAAACTGGTTATCTTAACTCTTGATACTTTTATACCAATCACTTAGATTTATTTTAATGTCGGAAATATTTATCTCAAGCAGGTAACACATTACCCAATATTTATCGAAAACTAAATAAATAACTGCGTGGCGCAAACAGGGCCAGACAGTATAAGCATAATGTAACATACGTTATTATTATCACCGGCTTGAAAAGGCTTAGGACTATTTTTATGTAAAACATTATTTATGATATTCCGGTTTTATAAAGGAAGGAGCATGTAGATCTATCTTGGATAAGATCAAGGTAAACTAATGCTAATACCGTTCAATAAATTGGTAAAGTTTGTATGTATGTAGAGGGTCATTTTTGGAACGATGACTACTGATTTAGAAAATAATCATGAAATTAAAATATTATTACGGAGAAAAGATCACCGTGGCCACCGTGATGCAAACACTGAGTGGATTCTTTTGGTGTGGAGATAGCTGAACCCTGGAAATGAATATAGACTACTTTGATTTCTAACAATCGTAAAGGGAGTAAATAGGAGAAGAAGGTTTGTCGGGAAAAACGAATTAAGTGCGGGCGGAGCCGAGGGCAAAGTCTAGCGAATAATAACCGCATCCAAATGTCTTTTAAAACCGAGAATATAATTGTTCAAAATCTATTATTATTTGTAATTATTATTGAGTTCTTTCATTGGAGTTTGTTGTTGGAAATACCCATATGAACAGTACACTACCCATATTACACTTTTAATTATATCTGAAACGGTGACAAAAATTATAAATTTTCTAAAAAGGAAGAAAAAAACCGACTGATAAGAAGAAAACAAAGCTCTAAATATTAATATTTAGAAAGATATCGCAGGCATAGACAAAAATATATTAGTATGTTATTTAAGTTTTATTTGTATTCTTTGTATTGTATGTTTCTTATAGGGAGGGAAGTAAATGAAACCGGCACAAGCTAAGTTGCGTATAAATACTAGTATAATATTTATGTTACAGTTAAAAGTATTAATTACGCATATACAACATTTTTTTTTACAAAAAATACCACTGACGGTAGGATATTGTTTTTTTTAAAAATTACCTATGATATTTTGTGCATCAAGAATAAACTAACGTCACTTCATTTGTTAAAATCCATCCAGCCGTTTAAGCTACACAGCGTGACATAGAAATAGACACATACGTCATACAAACATTAAAAACGGGTAAATATAAATTAATTATTCTGTTCCGATAACTGATCAAAATAGGACCTACTTAAAGACAAGCTGTGACACGGGTGTTGAAATAAAAAAATTGACATTACACTAAAGTTATTGCCACATTGAACTCGTGTAATGCGCGGCCGACGACGCCGTAGTGTGACCTACAATTATCTGTTTCGAATCGACCTGCGGAAGGTCGCGTGCGGGGTGAACACACCTTGTATCTGGGGTGCGTTCACACGCCTAATAGCTTTGAATAGACACCAATTTCTGTAGAATTTTTGCATAGGTATTAGACAATAGGCACAGTACAATTTTAAGCAATTTGTAACACTTTCAACGATTTCATAATTCATTCTCAAATATTATACGAACATATTATAAACATCAGGTTAATTAATGTTTGTTCCTACTAAGAACTACACTACGTACTGAGAACATATTTTATAGTACGTACCTATATATATATACATCCATCTGGAGGTCCACTGCTGGACATGCGTCTCCTAATTGGCGTAACTCCGACCGGTTGTGTGGTAAGTAAATAGATAAATATTTACTACACGTTATCTATACGTAGTAAATATAAGTAGATGAATCTATTAAATAAATTTATTTGTCACACATTATTTTATCGAACTGTTTAAAAATCAATATCAAAAATTTACATTATAATTTGTGGCTAAGCACAAGCTAATATATTATTATAAACACTTAACAACATATCAATAAAATTTATGGCAAAACAGGTTAAATCAGTTTGGTACTACGTCCCAAACATTTCTACAAATTGGCAGATAAAAAACCCAATCTAAACCAGGTGAGCGCGGATTACAAAAAAAACTGTATTTTTTTAAATAGATTTAGATATACTAAGTACGAAAATAGATAAAGGATGGTAACACATAACCTCGGTCAGTGAATCTGAGCGAGTCAACGTCCCGCGAACTTGCCTGGCGTAACGGAGGACATCCACCGCTACCCTCTAGAAAAGGAAAGATCATGAACCCCTAATAGAGTTTCTTATTCTGACATTAGGTTAGAAGTTAGAGAAGTCATATCACTGCATTTTAGCGTCACATTGTATAACAAATACCTATGTATGAAAACATACATGGATTGAAATATACGAGGGACCTTTATATTTTTGGATGTAACAAAGACGGACTCTGCCCAGAAAAACCAAAAATTATAAAGATCGATATTGAAAATATACTTTTATTACCTTTACACTATCTGTACCCCGCCATGCTATACTGTGGTTCAGTTTGGTTAAATGGAAAAGATAAAGCACACGTCTCTAACATGTTTAGTTTCAAAATGCTAGAAAAAAAATACACACATATATTTAAATGCAACATTGTGTCAATATTGCAAAGCAATAGGACTTCGGAAATATAAGATTATGAACAAACGAACATTTCAATTTTTATTTATATATATTATACAAGAGTAAGCATAAGAATACTTTACCATATCCGATGTCAACAGTTTAAGCAAAAGGCTAACCGCAATTAATTATCACCTATTTGCATGAACAAAACCCGATACGAATGTCGTCAATTACGTATTCTGCGTCACCTGTGTTTACATACTATCTCTGTTCGTTTTTGAATAGCACTTGCGTCACTACTCGTACTATTGTAGTATTCTTGAGTATCATATAATCAACGCAATGATTTCCGTTAGCCGCCAATACTCAAACTACATTTTCGTCAATAAAACCATCAAAGAGTTCATAGTTTAATAACACGTAAAACGCGAAGTCGAAGTCAAGGTAGTGTCGTAAGTTGTGATGCGTAACTAATAAAATAAATAAACACTTTCACGCTCATTGTGCATTCCCTGGGATTCCCTGTGCTCCGAATGGCAGACACACAGAACACGACTCAAACTAATGTTCAAGACTCGAGACATTTATCTGCCAAATAAATGTCGGCGCCGGCCGGGGATCGAACCAGGGACCCATCCGATAGTTATGGTGATAAAATTAGAATAAGTCTTACTTACACAGAAATTCGTTAAAAACTTGTTATAAAGTGATGTCAGTGGATTAAGAGAAGAAAAGTGTATTTATTGACCTCGAGTGAGTCAGAGACGAACGAACTTTCACGAGCCGAGGGGTGAGTAGCCAGACGCGGGATCACGGGCCCGTCCTTACGCAACTTATCCAAATATCACTGAGCAGTACCTATAGATCGCACTTGCGTAATATTAAAGTGTAACGCTCGCGTCTCGGCCCTGGCTGCCACCCCGTTTCTGAGGGTTTATTCATAGACTGACCCTTGCCACGTGTTAAGTGGGCGGAATCTTTTTCTATGATTTCTTCATGATTGATTTTCGATGACCGACCACTGAATTACCTTGCCATTCATAAGATGATTGGATTATAAGTAAAATATTACTTCTAAATTTAATTAGAAGAATAAATCGCTTAAAACATGGTCACCATTAAAATTCTTACTGCATTTCTACTTATTCCTAGTACCTACAATGAAATGAACGTTGAACATTCTTGGAATGGTAATGACTTGAATATCGATTTTTTTTACATTTAAACCAACTTGCTGGCAAATAGAGCGAATAAGTGCATAGGTACAGACAGCGTTGCAACCAAATGCGAATGCTAACGATAAATACCTTTTACATAATTACTAACTTTTTCTGCAAAATTATGTATGCAAAATTTTAAATCGTTCAGTCTGTGTGTAAAGCACAAAAGCGTGTAACTTGTTCAAAATATACTTAAAACATGTGCATTGTGTAAAAATACACCTTGCTCTTATGATGACTCTACCGTTTGACAAATCACACTTAATTTAACAATGGTTAGGCATCATTATTACTATATAAAAAAATTATAGCTATCAACATCTAAATGCTAAATATGACCGTACCGCTCTGAAAAAAGTTTCTTTACCAGGGTAGAACGTTTTAACCTCATGAAAAGTGGTTTCTACACGAAGAATTTTAACTTTTATCGCACTGATTCAAAGCATAAACAAATCCATGTCGCGGTGAGCGTGTTAATAAAGTACTGTTTGTCCTTTACAGATCGCGCAAGCGCGGCCCGAGCAGCTCCTGCGACCTGGGCTACGGCGAGCGAGACGACCAGATGAACGAGTGCAACGCCGCCCTCGTCCTCATGTCGCTCAGCTGCTCGCCCAACTCTCCGCGCCCGAGTAAGTCCTCGACCTCGACACCCGACACCGAAGACCTCCCGGCCGTTGAACGAAAAACTACAATACGTCAACCCCGACTGGATAGACCTGTTCGAATCATAAAACAGGGCTACGGTTGAGTGTCCGCTACGGCCGCTACGCGGCGCCAGTTCACGCTTGCCAATTTATTTAGTCTGTTTGTGATGAATGACTTACAAGTGATGAGTTTTGAAATCTCTTTTTGGTTTTTATTCATAAGGACGTCTCTTGTACGTATTTCGCTTGATATAATAGAAAAATCACGAGAGTGTATACCAATAAAATATTTTGACGTCTTTTACCTAATGCTAAAAAATAAAGATGTGATGTGACAAAATAACATAACCGGACCTGCAAAGAATTGGTAAGGAAGGGCACTTGAAATTAATTCGTTCCAGTGTCGTCTTCAGTTATGACTAGCATTCCTTAGGTTTTTCTTTGTCTGGATCCGTTTGCTACGCCTCGCGCGCTGGCGGCTGTAGATGGACTGATAAGCAAATGAAAACCGATTACTGTAAACGGACAAATGAAATTAATTTACCTGGAATCTTAATGTAATTATTAAAATTAACTTATGAATGTGCTATTACTTTGTCTTCGGGTATTTATGTCCTCAAAAACTTCAATATTTTTTAATTTTTGAATGTTTTTTGTGTTTAATAAAATGTATTAATTTAGATGTAACTCTGTAAGGGTTTGGTATAACATCTGTAAAACGTTGATAACGTCTAGACGGCAGTCTAGACTCCGTCTAGACAGGTATTCGATATAACTTCGCTCTTGTGTTATGAGCTCCGACCAAATGTGTTCTACTTACTGGAGCACAACTCCATTTTCAGCAATCTCTTTAATACGCTCGCCAGCTTTTACTAATTCACGGTAGAACTCAAACAAAATATAAACGAACAACAGTGCTCAATACAAAAACTTCTCCGTACTACTCATATTATGAATGATAATATAATTATTCCTTCAGTTTAAATAATTCTACATCCATTCATTAACATACAGGCAATCGTTGTATATGTGTTGTGTAGTTTTATTCAAATCATTTAAATTTGGTCAACCCTGCTGTAGATGACTGAATTTCATTAAAATTTGTTATAATCACTTCGAATTAACAAAATTTGACCAGACGTCCAAATCATATTTTCTTAAAAACCGCAGGCAATCCAAATCCATTACAAGTTTAAGGTTTAAAGAGCAACCTACTAGTCTTCGCTTTGATCTCGAGACTAATCTGTAATGGCTAAACAAACGAACCAGACATAGCGAGCATACTCGAATTAAACTGCGTAAATACTTGAATGCTACTTGAGTCATTGCATAATAGTAATGCAGGGCCACGCCTCCTACAAATCCACTCGTAAAACTTTACGATTCATCTTCAGCATTGGTCTAACGCCGCCTCGCATGTATGCCGCCGCGAGAAAATAGCTGTTCTTGGGAGTGAAAGTGGCCAGTCATAGTTCCGTTTCGTAATTTATTGCACTTTAATTCTTCTTTGGTACATGCTTGTAAGATTTTAATTGCGGCGTAACGTTTACTTTTTCTTTAGATGTCTTTGTAACTGTGAGATTTATAGTGATAGATACTTGTAGTGTGGTAAAATTTTGCGATTAGGTACCTACTTGTGTGAAATGAAAATAATAAAATACAAAATAAATAATAGTAAAAATATCAATATAATTTATATAATGTTAACATTGCTGCATTTCCTACTAAAGATGATAATAATAAATGTTATGTAAAGATCCTAGTGACGTATTCACGCATGGAATTTTTTTAATGATCCGTTGTCTTAGAATGTGCCCTATGACTTGGCAATTATCTCACCTTTGATGATATCATGACAGTCTCATTATTGTTCTCACGAGTTTGTGTACAAATCAATCACTAAAGCATGCAAGTAAAAGTCGTTACTCTTGCTACGTAGTCAAGCCGTAACTTTGAAGACACGAACAACCCACATAAGGCATAAATAATGCACACAATGCTCTCTACCTTGATGAATGTCATAACTTTAAACATGTGTTTCATAAACAAACAGATGTTTAGTATACACGTGTTTAAAATAATAATATATTATACTTAATAAATGCGAACCCGTGGCTTGAGAATATTATAATAATTAAGCTCAAAGCATTATTAAAGCCATCTTATTAATTCTCTAAAGAGAAAACCACCATCTTTCTTTGTGATTACTCTGCTGATATTTCTTAACAACAACAAGAGATGAAATTTTCTATTAATTCAAAACATCTACGTCGATAGGAGATTTCCGGAGAAGTCCTTGACTGCTTAGTAATGAATAAACAAAGCCCTAATAATTACGTAGACCACGTCATGCTGATGTCATACTTATAATAAATCACCCATCACCATTTGAAGGTCCACCGTTGGACAAAGACTTGCCCTAACTGGCGTCCGTTTTCAACCTGACTAAATATGAGTGTTATAAGTGTAATTCCGCTGTTTGAATGCTGTCTAACTGTCTGTTTGTGTGAATGTCTGCCTAGCAGCGGACAATCTGATTACTATGCGGTTTTTATTGTTTCACATATTTTTCTTATCGTTTAAATAGAATAGAGATGGAGTTCCACTACTCCAGTCGTAATTTATGGCGCCTCATTCTAAGGTGCTACATTAGAAAATAGCGCTCGCTGGCTTCAGATCAGACAATTCCTCGAAGTCCTCGCCATATTAAATCCGGTAGAATACGAAGAGGAAACCTATTGTCCATCCGTAAACTAAGATGTTCTAGCCTGTGACTGCTTGTCATTGATCAGTGGACCGTTGATGACTAGGACCATGCGTTGCAGTACAGACCCAAATAGGTCAACGAGCCCCTCGACTTCGTAGGAGTACACATGTGTCTTTTGACGTTATTCGATCGTTGACTCCGCAAGTGTACAATAAACATGTGTACGTTACACCGTCGTAATTCTAAAAACAGGAAAATATATACACGAAAAATAAATCAATTCCCTGCCATGGCGACGAGCTTGTCGCTCGAGCGTCTTGTGTCTTAGGACAAGGACGGCGACGAGTACGACTGAAAAAGTATGACGAACAAACAGGCCCTCTGATGGTAGTCGGTCACCGTTGCCTATGGACACTTCACCAAAGGAGTCGCCAATGCAGCACCGGCCCCGAAC
>DWLO01000325.1:0-22058 GCA_018245335.1 Dalla quadristriga
CCTAGTTTCTGATAGAGTATAATTTTTCAATATGAAGATCATCTTTCAAAATCTACAATCGTTGAAAATGTTAGATGTGCGAGCGACTGGGAAGGAAAACTGATAAACCCTCTTAAATGTTCTCATTTTATTTAAGGTTTATTACTAATTCAATCAAATACTGAAAGTATAGTAAGTAAGTTACCTACCCCGACCTACATTTATATTTGATATCACAGGCTAGACTCTGTGTATAAGGTAAATGCTCAAATTGTGTATTGATTATAAAAAATCTGCGGTAATAAATAAATATAAAAAGAAGTAAAAAAGAAAAATGAGTGATTACACAAACATCTTTTATATATTTAACAGGAATGTAAAAACTATTGTCGCAAAGCTATTGAACAATTTGTATATACATAATTAAATACTAGTGCTAATACGTACATCACAATTACTATGACTAAATTCGGTCTTCTAGTCTACAGTTTTTTAAACACTACGGTAATTTCGCAATTTTCTTTATGTATTGTCACCAATATTGAGCTATCTTTCATTACTGCTTATCCTTAATTATGCTGATATTTCCCATGGATGCCTATAGAAGACGAGCCAGTATAGAGTACGACCTTGAGTCTATCCGAAAATGCGTTAGATTACTGTGAGCAATAAAAATGTCGGTTTTCAAAAATATCATTCAAAACTCAACCGACTTCTGATTCAACATAATTAAAATATAATCTGTTGTAATAATAATAATAAATACTCGAAAGGACTACATAGATATCTTACATGATATGCATATTTTTAGGATAAATAATAATCTTTACTCACTTACCACAGACAGTTAATTAGCGGGTCGCCTCGCTCTTAATAAAGGTATTCTTGTATTTTTCCCTGTATGATTTTTTAAGCGCTATTATTTATTTATGTAGTACTAACCTACTTTTATTATGTATATCTACTTATATATTTTTCTCTATTTCTAGTCACTATGCTTACCTTGTTTTCTTTGTTATTTCTACAATTGTTTATTCACTAGCAGCTCATATACATATATGGTGCAATAAAGGAAATTTGTATTGTATAAACTGTTTCGAGTTTTGCTTTGCATAATATATTCGAGTTTGATTCGATAAAATACATGACATTTTAATTGTGATATAAATAATTCTAGAACAAATCTTAACGTTTTGCTAATCTACTCTTCAATCTTATTCAATAAATGTTAATTAAGTGAATAATAAACATAAAACATTTCGATAATAATACGTTAGTAATAAATTATGATTATGTACAGTATATTATAATCCTGCCAATAATTATAATACAAGTAAGTATCTCAATAAATGGAACTCCGTTGTTGAATATTTGTGATCATTTTATGTAACCCTCCATATGATATTATGTATATTCTGTTCAAGCCCAACACATCCCTATGACATCACCCAAGTGGAATTTCCAAAATATCTTCATGTACAGACACGGCTAAGTTACAATTTTATAATATTCTTTTGACATTTATTGCTATTAAGAACTAGTCCTACACACTAGACATAAAATTAACGGTTTTTATTTTTATATCATATATGGTTGCGGTAACTCCTTATGTAGACATTCCATTGTTCCTCATATTCGACAATATTTATTTCATTTAAATTTTCTTTCGTTATTTGAAATTCCATGGGATACATAAGACACCTTCAGAAAGTACTGAATAATAATGAGTTATGTACAGAATGTTTCCCCGTAGTTTCTGTAAAATGAATAAACATAAGTATCAAAGCGACAGCATGTAATTACCTAATGAAATGGTAAGAATAAATTGATTAGTAAAATTATGTTACCATATTCAGTTTATCAACTCTGGTAAGAAGTCTTTCACAGCAGGAAATCATCAGGCCTGGAGTTATGCTATCATCCTTGTGTAATTCTAATAGACCCAACCGTTCCTTGACTTCTGAATAAAGTGCTCTTTCTACATGTTTGTTTCTGGAACAACATGATAAATGTATTTATCTGGATCCCCTTTGTCCAGCTTTAAGATACATTGTAACGATTCTTGGAACATTGTAGTGATCTTGTGATATTTAGTTACTTACATGCTATACTCTGTCAACAACAAAGTAGCTTCGTCAAGGTGGTTGGTGATATATGCGATAAGTTCGTCGGCCGGACACGAAGATGGAGTTATAAATTGTCCCGTGGGTGACAGCATCAATGGGCCTGCCTCCCTGGGAAGGTAACCCCAAATTTATATAATTAGGTAAGTACTTTGTTTTGCTTTAAGTGCAAATGCTTTGTTTAACATTGTTTATGTTTAAAGTGTGAAGAAGTAATTCATATCCATAACTGGTTTCTCCTGGACGAAAGGTGTACATATACGTGTAATAGACTATCGCAACTCTTATCTCCTGCTTATGTTCTGTCTAAGCGTGCAATAAATTTAAGTACATGCATGTTCATTTAAAAGGATTGATATCATCTTATGTTTATAGTAAGGATCACTCTGATGTCTGTCAAAACACCTTATATGAGACTTACGGTTCAACAACTATTTCATATTTGCTCAGGGATTCTGGCACTGATGAGGAAAACTTCTTCCCTCGCCCATAAAAATCACCTATTGAAGTTATGAGTTGTCTAAGATGACTGCAATACTGAGCTGCTGATACTTTCGGCATAAATTTCCTGAAAAATATTTTTTAGTTAGTCCTTACCGTCTCTACCTTAAGGGCTTTATTTGTAACAACCTTTCACAACTGATAACATTCATATAATTCCTAGACTCGATGTATTTTCTTTGTAATGCCAATAATCTGCACAGTTTTAAATATTCTGTATTTTGATATTTCACTCCCTGTATTAATATATAAAAGCACAAACCTTCGGCATATGTGTATGTTCCTTAGTATACTGGATAAAGCTTTCTCATACTGAGGTATTTCTGTTAAGGCACTGTCTTCTTGACTTACTTTCTTGATCAACTGAAACAATTTGGAAATAAGAATTAAACGGACATCATTACATGTGATGAAATTGATAACAATGCAGTTTTCAAGTCCATTAAAAAGAGTCTATATCAAAAGTGACATTTACTGAAATCATAATATACACACCTAAAAAAGATCATTATGCTCACCGATAACCACTCATGCCTGACGTCAATAATGTTAAGAAACACGTCACCATCTAAGCTTACACCAGTAAACTGACCCAGTGCTATTGTTCTGCCTGAGTAAAAAAAAGATTTGTTGTACTAAATGATTACTAAGGTTGTCTGGAATTTTGTAAGTACTGTGTATACTGTGTACAACGTTTCAGTTGCTGTAGTTACTTTGTGTGTATAAAAGTCAAGTAATGTTTTAGGTTATTCAATCAAAGCATTATACAAACTTGCCTTTTAAATTATCCATGTGTTGTGGATGTTGTGATGCCATTGCATTAAGGCTCTGTAGAGCTCCTCTTATGTGACTTATATTCCAGCCATTGTCATATTTTACCTACAATTATTTCAATATATTCTTTGTCATTACCAAGTAGTGTAAAAATATCATTGCATCAAAAGATTTCTCAGATAGTAGAAGATAAGTAGAAAAAAATATCAGTTAAGTGTGAGGTGAATAAATAAAGTTTTTCTAAATGTTTGGTTCAAACTAAACATTTAGAAAAACCAAGAAACTACTATGCATTCTGTAAATTTCATGTCCTAATCTCATTTGGGGTAGGTGCAAGGAACCTCTAACAGTTGGACGGAAAGACATTTGACATCAGCGTGAAATAATATGATTCCACCCTTACCCTTAAGGTTCAGTACCATAAAATGAAAAATAAAAAGAATAAAATATGTAGATTCCAGATTTACCAACTTCTTTTATACCATATGTTTTGCAAAGGTGATCAATCAAGGATTTAACTTGGTCTCTTGTTGCTTTAGTTGACTCGTATTTTTCTTTGGCAGTTTTACTATTTTCATATATCCAGTCACTGCAATTTAAAAGGGTTTTGTTACTATTAAATATATTTTACATACATATATACACCAGAAATATTGTTTGAAAATTAACCAACATAGGAAAATTTGATTGAAGGAATGTTGGTTTCAATCAGCACCACTCTTCTTTTATGGAAATGTAACCTAGAGTTTGGTAATGTGTACTCACATTATATTGTATATTGCTTTCCTTTCTTCTACCTTTCTTTTCATGTGTGTAGCCTTATCAAAATCACTAGTGTATTTTTCATATGCCTTGGTAAAATCGGGTTTACTAAAAGTGTGCAAAAAACATATCAATGTAGTGAACTAGTTAGCAGAAGAAGCTTAATTTAAAGTATGTTCAAAATATGAATACTTCTTCATAAAGATAAGCAATTTTTTACTGAACTTATTTCATGGAAGAATAGATTGCCTTCTATTATCTAAATAATCATCCACATCTTTAGGTCACGCAATTAGCGCTTATGAAAAAGTATGAGTTATATTTTAGTAATTACCTGAATTCTTGTTTTGGAGGACTTCTTGGTATTTTGTCAACATAACTAGTTGGTAAATTGCATGCACTTAAAACTTTCACTACTGTTTCTCTAACACTACTACCATTTAATCTAATATTCACATATTTAAATTCGCCTGGAAACAGAAAGACATTAAGTTTCTAGATGAAATATTTAATTAATTATGAATATTATATTCATTTAGAATTTAGATTATCTACTCTACTGTTGAAATATTTGGCCCTTCCAATTATATACAAGATTATTAGTACAACATACCTTCAGGCATATCTCTTTGTCTTAAGTAAAAAGTAAGAGCAGATAAGGCTACAGATTTACTGGATTGTTGGGCCTCTAATAGTGCACTGAGTTGCTGGAGGGAATTCTCGTTGACTTTCTAATAACAGTAAACAAAATCAAATCATGTATAGGGTATTACAGTAAAATTAAAATGAAGACCTTGATGTTGCTTGCAGCTGAGTAGTGTAAAATTTTCAGATTTCTATACAAACTTGTATGCCCCAATATACAACCTTATGGGATGAATTTCTATTTATGTTTTCTTAGTTAAAGTGTCTATATTATTATGAAGAAAAGATACATTTGTGAAATCTCAAGTTTTTAGATCTATTTATTTGCTTATTCCGCTGAAACCAATCGCTTCCCACAAACCTCTTGAGATCATTAGTACACACTGCCACTGTCCACTGGCACAGCTAGAAAGATTTCGGAATGTCTCCAGGTCTTTATAGAATTTTGCACTATGAGTATAGCTCACATAATACCTTATTATCCTTAGTACTTAAGTCTTCTAAAAAATTTAAAGCATAATATATTATGTGGTCTATGGTGCTACATAATTATCTTTTTGGAATAGCAACTTCTTCTTCAGTGGAATTGTTTTAATTAACATTGGAAGTCAACAAGAAAAAGTAATGCTATTACCGAGTGTTTGTTAATAATACGTTTACACACAATACTTGATGTAAATAAATCATGAATGAAGAAATTAATTATTACGTGATATACGATATAGGCCCCAGTAAATAAGTATGTATGTACGTACCCTTTGTTCTGGATATTTTCCAAATAGATCTGGGTGTACACTGAAATAAAATGGCCGTAAAGCAGTGGAAATTTCAGCAGAGCTTAAGTTTCTGCTCAGTATGCCAGTGAGGCCCTCGCATCTGGAAAATTAATGGTCAAAAACAATTCAACAACAACAAGAAACAATTAGTCTATGTATGTTTTGAATGTAACACACCTTATTTTAAGTCTGCAGTACATTTTTACCAGTAATTTGGCTTTCAATATATTTTTCTGGTTTACTAGTTACTAGGAAAGCTAAATTTGCGCACTATTTTATTACGTCCAAAACATATTTGAACATAATATTTTAGGTGTGAGTAGTTGAGATGTTTAGTATTCTAATGTTGATGTGACAAGTAATACATCTGATCTGACTGTTCTGTCACATTCATTCTCAAGTTGTCATTGTCATTGATTAAAAAAAAAACGAAATGCCCGTCAGGCTTTTTACCCAATGCCAGTTTAAATTAATGAAGCTCGAAAATATTTACATTTTTAGTATTCTTTAATAGACTGCGTCAGGAGGGTTATGATATTACAACTTCGTGTAGCAACGAATTTATCGCATATGATTAGGGAATTGCTGTCCAATTTGTTGAACACTATTTGTAATGACCGTGCTTGTAAGAAAACCTTAATGATTTCCCATTGTGATATCATATACGAGATCCTTGTTGAATTGAAAAGTAGGATCATATTTTTTCACATCAGGTTTAGTATTGAACATTAAATTGGAGATTTGGAAGTTATTAAGAACATTTTGATAACAAAAATATGTTTATTGTTAGCTCGCTAGTTACCTTAGAATTGGAACCATTTTTAACATACAGGTAACTTTGTAATTTCATGGTAGGTACTTTTTTTGGTGCGTTGATAAACGTTAGAACTGATGACGACCGTATTATCACGGAAATAGAAGGCAGGAAGATAATGCTAAACAATATACGTTGGAGGTTAAAGTTTTAAATGAGTAACAGGTAAGTAGTGTGTGTATCTGCTCCGATAAAAATTGAAGGCTGCTTATAATAGCGCGTCCCCATGTGTAACATCCAAAGAATCATCGACACAGGCAGTATCTTCCGCACATTCTGCAGATGTCATTCTGTGCAGGAACAAGAGAGCATACTTGTAAGTTAACAACTGCGTAATTGCGAACATATTGTGCATATCAAAGATCAAAATAGGTAGGTACTCCTACCGATCATGGCGAACGGTCATGATACACGAGTCAAATTATTATTGTGATTTCGGAAGATTCGGGCTTCGGGCAGGGCGTCCTGATCCTGTCATTGAACACTCAAAGTCTGCGGCAATACTAGCAACCATCAGCTGCGACGAGGATACGACATGGAGATACACAGCTGGATGAAACAGATGGAGACACGCGCCAAGGTGGCCGCACTGTTTGTGACGCAACGCTCGAGCGCAGACGCAGTAGCGCCGCACGCCGCGCCCTCCGCAGCGCCTGCGACTCGCCGACCTGCCTCATAATTGTTATACAGACGAGTTCAATAATTAAGAGATAAATATACCAACAGTGTAGCGGCGAGCGGAGGGCGGCAGTCGAGTGGCGGCCGCGTCGCGTACCAGACACTCGCGGCAAGTGATGTACCTAAAGCTCGTTCGACATTTTTCTATCGGACGTCGAAGGAATCTCGCCGAACTGGTTCCCGCGCAACGCTGCGTTAGTGCGCCGCTCTGGTGAACCCTTTCGCTTGTAAATGTGCCGATATTTACATATGCGCGCTCGATCTCGCGTCGAACTTTCGATCTGCGCCTGTACCTCTACTGGTGTGCCCCGCGAGCAGGCCTCGGGCGCGCCCGCGCCGTTGCCGCCGCCCCAGCACGCTCACCTCCTGCACATCGTGCGATGATCCACGTACGTTACCTTGTCTTAGCGTCCATGTCGCCATAACAAGATTACTTTACGACTGTGAGCTTATCGCCGGCATGCCTCATTAGTTTTCGTCTAGATCGTTACTTATATACAGTTTCGACAAATATAATTATACCATAATAATAATATATAACATAATTATTCACATAAACTTTATGTTGTTCAAGAAAGTTTCTATACTTTAAGCTCAAGTGAACCTAACCCACAACTTGCTCCTGTATTCCTTCATGAAGGATCAGAAAGGGGTTCACATAGTGTGCTGGCATTATCACATCAGATCACACGCAGTTCCTGAAACCTTTACTCATTCGTTTTAAAAGAAACAAATATGTTCATCCTTTGAACATAATATATGCGAGAAAAACAGGTAGAGTAGATAAAACCGTTAGGAACTTGAACAACATAAGCCGTTCAACCATACAAAATCATCACCAAGTGCCATTTTGTGTTCAAAATTAAAATGTAATGGATAATTTACATCTAAATTCTTACCCTGACTATTTGTAGAGAATATTAGAAAGGAAACCGTTGACTACTGTAGAGTAAACTATTTCCACAAATACTTTTGGAGATTTTTGTATTAATAAGGTACTTCCTAAGTTATAAGTGACTCGTCATTATTGTGTCGTTTACACAAACGAGCGCGAACTTCATCTGATCTATAAAATTAGTTGAGAAAGTATACCTATTCTGGAAACATTCGATAATACAAATTAATCCCATATATTTTAACCCAGCAGTTTTTCTGTGTGCTTATATTTTCCGGCCTATTCTTGATTTCTATTTGGCCAGTTTCAATACTTTCCTAGCAGCTGCTGGTTGTCGTTCCATCCATCTCCAGATCAATGTGAGCGTTTGACTTCTTGCGAATAGTGTATAAGTCCTCTATGCCAGTGTTGTACATTTCGTAGCTCTGTGTGTCACGTATCTTTTGTTTTACCTATATTTGAAATGCGTACGTGACCTTGGTAGAGCATGAATTTTCAAGCATTGGCAGATTTACCTTGATTAAAGAATCTCTGCTACTCTACTGAATACACTCCAT
The DNA here is from genome assembly GCA_018245335.1 of Dalla quadristriga. Taxonomy (NCBI): domain Eukaryota; kingdom Metazoa; phylum Arthropoda; class Insecta; order Lepidoptera; family Hesperiidae; genus Dalla; species Dalla quadristriga. The sequence goes on from DWLO01000325.1 coordinate 8,505, forward strand.
GCCATTGAATTCGCCGCGCTTCCTCGTGCCAATGGCGTTATTTAGGTGCCTACATAGCGTGTGGATGTCCCTACTATGCGACGCATGCCACTTAATTGTCACTAAGATTGTATTCGGTCTCCAAATTCTCCCCAAACTTTCCAAAAACTCTTAAACGCCGTAACGTTAGGTGTGTAAGTAAGCGTTTGTTAACGTTAGGTGTGTAAGTAAGCGTTTGTTCTTCTCTGGTTGCTGTTTTACTTGTGCATTCGTACGGGGGCTTCCACAGCAGTCATAATTTGGTCTGTCATAATTTGTTGCATTTTGCTATTATCTTTGCATTGCTCGACAAGTCTCCCGGTGGAAGCTTTTTACATGCCGCGGAACATTCTGAAAAATGGAGTTGTGAAATGAAATGTAATACAGTAGCAGTTCGAAGAGTGGAATTTTTTGGATATAATTGACAGGGCTCAACGAACTAATTGCCCTTTATCCAGAATGATGTCGAACTAATGATGTGTAACGCATAACTCTACCCTTCTGAAAGGTAGGTAGGTACTTTGAAAATAACTTCCACCAGTTTCAAATGCCGATAACCCCCCACCTCCACCCGAAGACCTTTCATTTGCATTTATTTTCCAAATAGCCCCTAATTTCAAGCAGGCTGATGCCCAGTAAAGCATCATACCTAAGCGAGACCTAGGTCGCTTTTAGGTTAAGTGATGGAAACAATATTTAGATGCCTAATTAGAAACGTTTTGGTACAAAGGCTAATAAACAACGAAATACGTCACAGAAGTATTCACATAATAATATGTATGCCACTTGATTTCCAAGAGTAAAAATAAAACTTAAGTCAGATAAGTTCTCCACGACACGTGAATGAAACGTGAAATTTATATTACGCCGCATCAAAGCAAATATACGCTTACGAGTGTAAATAAACGAAAATGTATTATTATCAATATAGTTTCTATTTGCATAAAACTTATTTATCAAAACAGGATTGGTGTTCATCGAAGCATTAAGTGTAAGAAGGCCTTCTGTTTACGCTCTGCTGCTTTAGCTAACGCCTCTTTTCCACTCCCATACGACTCGTCGACTCGCTTGTATATTCCTTGTCTACCTACTGGTAACAATAATAGAATAGATGTAAAACTGAAATAGGAAAATGCCTAAGACCCTACCATGATCTGACCTATTTTATGTATGATACCAGCGCAAGTCGCGATTTTCTTAGAATTCCTAAAAGTAAATAGAGTAAAATATTATTTTGAGAAAATGGACTGCTATGTCTTAAAAAGATTTTAATAAACAAACCAAACTAACCGTACCTCTAAGATTCCTAGAGACCTGTAGTCACCATATTCCACATTTATGAATTTATTATTTTCAGTTGAGGGTAAGGTGGTCGTTCACCCTACCTATCGAAAACCTGAGTAGGAGAGTGGGTGAAGGGTTCCTACGTTCCTACCTTACAATTCACTCGGTCTAAACCAATGATAAATGGTAAAATGGAACCAATGATTTTTTACGTTTTTGCTAGTTTAGAGGTAGGGGAATATGTCAAAGCTTGTCAGGCCCCATTGTACAATAAGACTCTAAATGTAAGTGAATCTTAATAGCTCTTAATTCAAGATCCATATTCAGCATTGTTCTCCACGATACACCCTTAAACCTTAGTGCGCTAGCCCGAATGGCACTTGACCGATACCAATAATATTCGACTGGTATAAAAGGTCTTCTGCCAACCATTAAAGTCGGAATCAGTTAGTCAGGACATGTCTTATTGTCATTTGTTTGTTTTCTATGGATAGCCATATAACTTTGCGATTTTTGAACTACATAATTTCTCAGCTACCTATGCAGTAGCACATGTTTCCTCTCAGAATGATAAGAGTAAAGTCAATATTCCACGTCATTGGTGAAATAAAAAACTTCAAAACTCATCTAACTCGATTTTGTCTGCATAACTTTATTTATTTCTTTGATATCTTATCTTCTTTTAAATATCTGTTTCATTGGCGTGCAATAATGAACGCGTAATGAATATTGTGTTATATAGTTCTAATATAAGGATATCTCATACGACATGATAATTCGTAAGCTATAGACATCCATTACAACGATATTAGGGTGAATACACACAACACAAGATACACCAACCCAATGACAAGTCTACGAGTGGCTGACACGGGTGGATCATGAGACTTTGAGAGTGTATCAACAGAGTCTCTTACTGTTGAGTGTGTGTGAACTTATGGTTGTGTGTGAACCGGTCTTATAGATGCGAGCCACCGTTCGATATAACCACATAATTTAAATGTATGATTAAGTCTCGTGCTGCGTTTCACAATTAAAACTGTTAAGGCAAGCAGAACAGTACGATTTCGTTTACCCGTTACATAATTAGAAAGCACCAACCAATAAGTCAGTGAGACAAACGTGTAAGCATCGTAATTTAATAAGTCATTACAATAAGTACAACTGAAGTTTTGGTATTCAGAAGTATTATTCCCAAGAGCAACTGGCAGCAGTATATAGATGTATAATTAGGTTCTTCTCTTATGGATCGTTCTTCTTCAAGTAAAGGTTAAGTTCTTCAACTTTGCTTTAAGTTAAAGATTCAATTACTAAAGCAATTGGGTACTCATCTACTGGACTAGTCTACTGAGGTAGAGCTTTTCAAAAAGTGCTGCTTTCGATTTATGAGTGAGTTGCAAGTACATTTTAAAAAAATCTCTACATCCCCGTGTATATAACACTGAAACAACGTAAATCCTTACATTCTGGTGGACTTAAGCCTTGTGAGAATAATATGAAGGAGAAATATTGATCTAAAAAAACGTATTAATCCTGGTTTCTAATGTCCAGCGTGGCAGATCGTATAGTGGAATGAAATTCATTTGTAGTTTGTGATATTATTTTCTAGTGATTCTTGTTATATTTTAACATAACAAGTTCTTCAAGGTTAAATGGCGTTATTATTTGAACAATATGTTTGGTTCTCTCCCTGTCATTCACGCTCAAGTTAAAATGGTTGCTCTTTCTATAAAATTCGTTAAATTTAAATACGACCGAAATAGGATGTTTTTTCAATCTACTACCAATCTATTTTGTCTATGATATCTTATGCCTTACCTACTTCTACCTTTACTATGCCCACCCCATGCTGTAAATTAATTCCGCAGATAAGAGCTTTAGGTATTATAGTTAAAGTTAAAATACAACACAAATTATCACGACATTATGTACTAAAACTTTACATAGAAACAGTAGTACCGGTTTAAATTTAATTTATTTTAAATTCTCTGGTACTGTCTTACTATGATCAACATGTTGCAGGACACGTAAACCTGTGACTACAAATTTGACTGTAGTGGATGAAATGAGGTCCATGGGCAAGCTGCATGAGATTTCACGCATCTTACTAAAATTAAGGGAAAGACGAGAAGTGTTAAGACGGAGGTCAATCACGTCACGTAGTTTCAATCTCGCAAAAACCTGAACGGACATTTATAAAATGTTGTATGGAGACAACACTTGCTTGACTATTAATTGGTTGGTTCATTCTGAATCCTTTCAGAATGAAACACGGGCTCCTGCCCGCGCTCAGCTGTCGGCTGATGATGCGTTGTTGATGATAATAATTATACTCATCATCTATATAAAAGAAGAAGCTGATATACCTATCAACGTATAGCTCAACCCGCTGGATGTAGAAGTTTTGCTTGTAGGTTTTCTCTATGACGTAGAGTTCCACTAAGAATGTATTTTGAGAAATGAGGATTAAATAGGGGATGACAATTGAGACCATTGATATGGAAGAAAGACCTTTACGCATGCGAGGCCGTGAGCATAGTCAAGTTTTTTTTTTCAATGTAATGAGTATAGCAAACGCGTATGCAGTCCCACCGACCGATGCCGCCTAAAGACATCTGTGACAAACCTCGAATAGAACTATGTGATGGACTGTTAGTAAAGTTAAAAGGATGAGCATGAGAAGGTTAGTAAGATTAAAGGAATATTAGTAAGTATTCGTTAGTAATAGAAATAGGAATAGGACTAAGAACTAGGGATAGGACTAGGGCATATAACTCGTTTTTAAAAATAAGTATAAATGTCGATTTTTACATACAAATTATCCGTCATAATAGTTATAATGGACTAAAAGACAACAAACCTGCAAAGGATAAAGTACAACAGTTTTAAATTGTACACGTAAGATAAATTACCAGAGATACCTCGTACTAGATCTTCCGGAATGCGTTCACGACCTTCAATTTGACACGCGGTGTTGACACTATCGCATTATGATTGCAATCAGCGCATTTGTAGACTTCTGCAATCGGAACCTTTACATGCACTTAAATGCAAGCGCACTGAATTGGACTTTACTCCGGCTGCGTAAAGGGCATGACTCATCTTTCTAAGAAGGAATTATAGGGAAGAGAAATTGAACGCTAATTGGAGGAAATTCGATTGCAAGAAGTGAGTGCTCAATGCAATTTGAGTGCTCAGTGCAATGCAATTTGCAGTTCCTAGAATAAAAAAACGTATTTAAGAACTAGTTGATGGCCGCGGTGCCTCTTGCATTTTTGTAGGATTTATATGGTCCCTATGTACCTATGGTTTATTGGTGATATGGAGGAGTTTCTCTTATTTTTTATGTATTTATTTCATGTAGGTAAATACATGACAAACTAAGACTATAAGATACGTAAACTTGTACATAGGTACCGCTTATTTCCAAAGTAATATCTCTTTCAGCAGACCTGCACGTTAATAGCCTAACGCAAAGCTATGCAATTGGTATCGCATTCATCTCCGACCGACGTCTTTAAAGTTCAAATTTGCATGAAAAATCACATCAAGGCGATACCGAGAGGCTCGTCTTCAGTTACACAATGAATCCCCTGGGTTTGGAACGTGGATTTGAGAAGCAAGTCTTGTGTGCACCGCTAAATATTACAGTTAAGTACATAATACATTTACAGCGTTTTAATAAGCTCTTAAAAGCTCATTATAACGTTGGTGCCGTGACATTTTCGAAATTTCGAATATGAAGGCCATAATGTAATTGATGATCTAGTGCAATTAATTACCTATATTATGGTTTGTGTCAAAAATAATCATATAGCATACCCAAGGGAGAGTAACGTCATGCAGGCCGACGGTCATAAAATAAGAGAAACCATTAACGAAAGGGCAAGCATATCGAAAAAAAAATGATGTTTACTTAGGTACAAATTTACTATTCCCGGCTAAATATTGCTTTCGGTCTCTTTTGAATACAAAAATCGATTTGATAATAGTCATAGTGTCTCATAGTTTCAAGGCTGGGAAATTCCATTTTCAAAGTGGGTGACCTAAATTTCATTAAACTTGGCTTCCATACAATCCACACCTGTTTTAATACGAGTATGTTCAAGTGGAAGCTACGAAAATTCTATCCTACTAATCATATAAATGCGAAAATGTTTACCATCCATCTATCCAGATGGAGGTTTGTTACGCAACCGTGCAAACAGCCGACCGGATTAATAGAAAATTCAGTGTGAAGGTAGTGGTAGTAGATAGTAGGCAGAGATCTATTGACGGAGAAAATGTACAGATTTAAGGAAGATCTCCACTTTAAAATATATGGTGTAAGTATTCCTTTTAAGATATGCTTTAGATGGCAGATAAGTCTTTAGCATAATTGCATTATGTAATCTTCAAATCTTCAATCTTCAAATCTTGAATTAGTTAATTAGAATTAGAAGAAATTAATTTTAGTTTTGTTTTCTTTGTGCAAATTACATCCCGTATCCTGAATCATTCCTAGAATCACTGTAAATATAACCAGAACAAATTGATATTCAATTATATAACTACTTGGTTAATAGGTTCTGAAATCGTCAGGTCTTTTTTTTCAAACAGGAAAAGCAACATACTTCCAGACAGGAACATGTTGATATGTAATGCGGGGCAGGTGGTGTTTTTGCAGAAATCAGATAAGTACCTCCAGGACAAAGTACACACAAGAAAGAACTAGATTTGTCAAGTTTTATCTACGTGATCTGGACAATAGTAGACGTTGGTCGTTATTGTAAATGTTTATGTAAAATAGTAAAATAAAAAGCCATCATAAAACGGATGTAGTCGTTGCGTAGAAGAGATAGTTTTGTAAATGAAAGATTATAAGCTATGTTTTGTGCATAATATCGTGACCTGCTATCACAAGGACTCATGTGCTCTAACATGTGCTCACATGAAATTGTCAAGCTTGATTTAGAATTATTTTAAGAAATAACATTTATGATATACCTACTTATCATGATAATAAGAATAAAACATGATTATAAAAATGTCCAAACTGGCATTCTTATACGCTTAGCCAAAACTACAGAAGTAACAATCATAATTGTAAAGTTTTATATGTAGATATATCATAGTTTTTACTACACAAGCAAGCGGTTCCCGTCGCTTCTGGAAACGTTTAACATCATAAGGACAGTAAGTGAATTTCCAGCCTTGCAGGATTCTTTTGAAACTTTTCTTGCTCTAATTATTAACTGGAGTAGATTATTATTATGACGCAGGCATGCGCTTACAAAGGATTTTTAGAGTTTCAAACCTAAAGAGAGGAAAGGATTGTAAAACGTTTTTATGGAATTCCTTAATTTGAAAGGTTTTAGAGTCATTTGATAGGTAGGTAGCTAGGTAGACCTTTTAGCAATCAATATACTTAAATATACACATGACATTGGTATGGTTGGTTTTTAATCTTTATTTTCTGACAGCCGTATACTTTGACCCACAATAGTCTTATTAATATATAAATATCGTATATTGTAGATTACAGCCGGTGGGCATTCCCCGCATACTCTCCCTCCGCTCATAAAACAGTTTATTATCGTATTTTCAACTAATCTACTACGAGTAATATAAACAATGCCACATTAACACTTGACCTATAATGTATACAAGTAGAGCGTGTAACAAAACGAATACAAGAATGGATATATGTTTATTTACTCTCTTACTGTATTATTAATCATGTGTACTCAGTACATTCGCAATTTATAAATGTATCTATATGTGCTTTACGAAACTAGACAATATGAAATATGTCAATTACAAGTACTTGTCCGTTATCCTGAGCTTCATTGAGTTGGACCGGGGGGACGTAATGTGCTCCGCTATTCCCGACGGTCGTTGATCTAATTGAGCATTTGAGTGGTGCGTGCGTGCTAATGGGCTAATTACGTACATGAGACGTGAATTGGTGAGTCAATGTAGCAGGACGCGGCGGCCGTGGGTGTCAGACGGCATGGCTCCGAACGGCTCTGCCATCGTTTGTATTGTGATTTATCCGTACTACTCCTAATTTATGAAAACGCGCGAGAAGACTTCCAAATAACTTCTACACCATTTTAAAACAAAAGTCAGGGATGTGTCTGCCGTGCCATCTTTTGCTTGCTAACAACAAAAATGTAGGTATGTGGCATGTTCTGCTTGTGTGGATCATTAAATTAAAAACTAAAATTAAAGGACGTGCTATTATTACCTACCTACTTAATATTGAAAACGATATTCCCATTAGTTTTCCTGTTATTTAACAAGATCAATAAAACGAGGCGATGTTTAGCATACGCAAATATAAGTAAACAGAGGATTATGTGTAATATACAAATTAGCTTACATTACATTTACACCTGCCACTAGCCTGCCGCATAGCAATTAGGTTAATCTACAGCACACGTATATATATATGTCTTTGTTTTATCTGCCCATCATAATTAAGGTTACGTATAGTAACTGTAGGTAAGATTCGGCAGAACTTTTAGGGCAGAAATAAAGTCACACTGTGTATACGTATCCAACAGAATTATATCCTCAAGAAAAACTGGTATAAAATTCCGAGCGACTTCTAACTTTCGCTGCCAGCACCTCGCGCCGCGTATAACGGATCGCGAGAGACACGCGCCAAAAAAGAATAAAAAACATGAACAACAGTTTGTTATTTGCGCGTAACGGCTCCGGTAGCCGGCTATAAGACCGATAAGCCATCTCGGAAATTTCAATTTGACAGATGCAGTTTCATGACAAGATATGATTGATAATAATTTGATATATAATTTTTATCGTATGTGATGCCAATTTGCTATTGAAACCGGATACAATTTTACGGAAAATAGCAAATGGACAGCTGTATTGCCAACGTCGTCGATTGGATGTCTGTAACCAAACTAGAATAGAACTTAATGAACGGAGCTTAGTGTATGTTAGCGCCAGTTAGTATGAGGTTTCAATAGGAATTTTAGTTTGTATTTGTTAGTAAAATTACATATAAGAGTTGAAACTGTCAGTGCTTACATTGACTTAGGGCTGATTTTAGGAACCAGCTGGGTATACGGTAGCGAAGTTTTAAGTTCAAAAGAGTAAACTGTTACAAAACTACTGAATTTAAGTTTAATAAATAGGCAACTATGGTAATCCCAACTAGGGTTAAGTTTAGTGTTAGCGAAAATAGTAATAGTCTTATCATAGAAGAGCGTGTTAGAAATTTTTCAAAAAATTTCAAATCTGTCTGTAATACTGTCAAGATCAATTATTAATTTTAAACCTACAGAGTTAAAGGACAATTGACAGTAAAATTAAAGTCAAAGTAAATTCTTTATTCAATATAATGGTACAAAAACGCACACTCGACGAACGTCAATCTTAAAATTACTTAAATTGAATAAATATTTATCGGAGTTGTAGCAGATGCCATTCCAGGCTCTTTTATTTTCGAAATAGTCTGATACCTAATAATAAGCTTTATTGCAAACATAGCGCTTTTCCGCGGTTTTAAAATTCTTAGTTGACAATTTTTGCAAGTTATTTCAGATTTTGTTGCAGAAGCGTACAAGTACATTCTGTAAGTCCAGGTATACATTTTGCAAAGTAGTCTGCAAAGTATATCGTAGTAAATCTAAATATTGTCCATGGTCACACTATCACTGACTACTTGCCAGGGTGTTTGTATAAAATGGTATATAAAATGGTATATAAAAATCCAGAGACCATTGTATATAAAATTTCTTGCCATAGCTTAATCTGCGTTAGCGTAAGGGAGCATTCTTCATACAAACATTCATCCCACATTTCACCTTATAAAACATCGTTTACTCGTCTATTTATGATCCTTTTAAGTCACAGATCGAATTAAGATAAAAAAAAGTTTCCATCCTTTTTAATAAAAACATACTTTATACGACGATACTTTTGACAAGTCAAATGTTCAGACTGGCAAACAACTTGATATGGTGTTTGTGTAAAATTGATGATAGTATTGAACATAATATTAATTTTGCAAGATATGCCCTAATAAAATGGTGACAAATGTTTTCCGTTCTGCCTTCACCACGAGGTGAACACGATATACGATACTTTCAAATTAAACTTTTATTGAAAGTAAGGTATTTTAGTATAATTGTTATTGGTATATTGTAATTGCTAATTTTAAATGAACTAAAACCAAAGTATTAGTTAGGCACATAAGTAGGTAAAGGTCTTGCTTAGGAAATTCTAACGGAGCTCTACATACATTAGTGTACGGCGTGCACTGTTCCCGTTTCTGTAATACCTTTTTTGTTTTCTTCAATATTCAGAAGTAGCGTGAGACTTATTGTACACAAACATAATATTCAAAGAACTAGTTAGTTAAAATTAAAGGTAGCAGCCATTAACACTAACTTTGTACTTCTACTTAATACTGTTACTTGTCGGCATATTTTTGTTTTAGTTTCACAATAGTATTAGTCATACATCCATTCTGGTAGTGTTCAGATAAAGAAGCACAAAAGCTATCGTTATCGGATATTCAAACAGTTTATTTTAATACCTCTGTTGTAACCTTTTTCACGTTCGACAGATAAGTGCAGAAGCTATTACGTTATCGTTTTCCTCACCTGTGCTGACAGATCAAAAGTTTTGATAATAGATGGATCGTAAAGTAAATACTACGGAGAAAAATGTTACCCACATACACGCACCGCGCGTTCGCACGATGTGTGTATCCGTTAACAATGATTGAAAGTTGCGATCAGGTGCTGCGAGATTCTATTTTGATTACATCCGACGACGCACGTGCCAGAAACAGCTGGTGCTTGGAAACTGTGCCATGCCTCCATCACAATAGCGCCTCCCACACACGCCAATAGACTCTGCTTTTGGAATTTGACTATGGTCTACTACTAAAGTTTTACTTTTACTTTTTTACATGAAACGCACAACAATTGGGAGATTGGACATGTTTGAACTTCAGTAAAGTAGACAGCTGAATTTCATAAAATAGTGGACGAAAATCAGAAACCCTTACTCAATGTGACATCGATCACTAATTTATCATTGAGTTATACGTAGAGTATATATTCACAACCTTTATATTATACATGTCTATAAATGGATTCACTGTTACTATAATACTATGTTACTATACTATAACACAGGAAATGAGAATGCTAACAAACTGTCACGGGAAGGGACTGAACTGCCCACCAGGAGAATGCGGAATTATGTTAACTAAAAGTAAAAGCCTTTTAGTGGGCGAAACATAGTCTCACCTTGCTCCATCAAGGTCTGGAACCTAAAGGCATCATACGGTTCATTTCAACGGTTGGCCTTTGGGTTCAGATATAAACCAAGGGGCAAGCTACAATAGATCTATTCAAGTCGCAGCGGCTTATGGGCCAGAACCCATACCCCGTTTCTTAAATAATAATACGAGTAAATACAAAACATACAGCACTGTATCTCAAACGGGCCTCTACGTGTTGGACCTGTGTCCCCACGCAAGCTGTCCAAATAACCGGGCCCGGTTACATCTGGAATCCGTGAAATGTCTACGATATACACAATTATAATAAATGTATCCTAAGCAATAACACACAGACACAATTAGCAGGAAAAATCTAAACTACTCGAATTGGAAGAATTTAGTTTATTCCTGGATTTTTATCACATTGGTTAATAATATTGAAGTTTGTTTAAAAGTAATGTTTGATAGTATCCTAAGTACACATAGAAAACTTTAGTACCTATTACATAAGATCTAAACTCGAAAGTGTTGACTTATTAAAATAGTTAGGTATTATAAATCTACAAAAACCAACTAATTCTCAGAAGCATCAACTCCACTATTAATAGAATTTCAAAAATAGTTAATATAGCCATAACAGACTTTGGACACAATTTGAATTATCTCTATATATAAAAGTAGAAGCTGACTGACTAACATATCAACATACAGCTCAAATCACTGGGTGTACAACAAACTTGAGATTTTTCATTTAGATATTCTCTATAACGTAGACCTCATTGGAAATTTCCCGTTTGTATGGAAAAACGTTTTATAAGCAGGCGGAGTCGCGAGCAAAGTGTAATCTCTAAAATGCATCTGAGCGCATATGAGATTTTCCGAAGAAAATACTGCCTAACCGCGTTCGGTTTGAGTATCCGCCCAAGATAGGAACTCGGCTTACTTATCTTATTATCTCACCGTTCGACACCCTCCCCCCACTCTGTTTGATCGAGATGATTTTTACGTGGGGCCGTATTGTCTAGCTAGTGGACACGTCCGAAATATTTTCTTAAAGTACGTTCAGTAGTTCTTGAGACAGGTGCGTGCAAGTGCGTTAAGAAAATTATTTTTGTGTTTTTTATCATTTACTTTCCGACATTGTTACTGTGAGAGTTTTAATTACAACAACATATTATTTTGAAAATTTAGTACAGTGCATTTTTGTTACGTCATTTCAGCACAGTATTAAAAATATAAACGTAAGTAAAACTACAACAAGTATATAAATATTTTATTATCATTTTTTTTATTTATATTATATTTATAAATTACAAAGTTGACTAGTTAACTCCATAACATGTGTACATTTTTTTTTAAATTTAAATTAATTAAACTTTTGCAAGTTTCCATTTTACTTTTACGATACCTAGTAGGTACTCATGAAAATAACAAAAAATTGTTGCATAATTAACAATCAAAAATGGTTTCATAATATCGATATTCGTTACCTTAGAATTATTTTAAGCGCCAATTGATTGTTTAGTAATTTGCACTATATCTCGTAGTATGAGATGATATAGAAACAAAGCAGCAAACTACATTAAAGTTAACTATACTTTTTTGTACATTTTCATATTTGTTCTGGTAAGGCAACCAGCTCTATCCATTTTGGACAAATTCCACCATTTTTGCCTTTTCGGTAGGCTGGAATTCTTTGAGTTATAAGCTGATCCAGCTGAAAAGATGATGCATCTGTGTTTAATACAGCGTAATTTAAATGTATGCGCTATGCCGGAATATTGGCGTACTTATATGAAGAAACCTATTTCTGCGGTTAACATAATATATGGTACTCTGTATTCATCATTCATTTATAATTCTCATAGCAATGCTTTCTAATAAATACAATTTTAACTCTAGGCCACCTATTAGGATTCCCTGCGTTATTAATGGGCACTAGTCTCTTCCATTTGGTACTGTATTAAAGTATTACAAGCTATTACAATCGGTGTAATTACGTAAGATTTTTTCCAGTAGATCTAATGACAATTATTTTGGTAGAGAACTCGCGGGTTAATCAAAGTTGGTCTTCATTATATCATCACTAAATAATCATGGAATAAAAAAAAACTTAATGAATTTTTAATTTGTACGTTTCATGTTAATTTATGTGCGGAACAGAGAAAAATTTGAAATTAAAAAGTTATGACAATTTAATTTAGGGTAGGCTCAACCAATCAAATGTAACTATCTATGCAAGTACATATAACATAATATAATAATTATACTGAAAACTGATATTATGTTTTTTTCATAATAATTTTTGTTACTAAATACCCTGGTTATCCTTTTAAGTTTAAGTTTTATGTTATGTTTTTCATATACATATATAAATTTCTATAGTATGTAGAACTATACGTATAAACGGTGTTTTAGGAAAAATATTGTATAAAATCTATCTTCACTGTTAGAGTTCAAAATAAAAATTTATACAGAATTAAGAGATTCTCGGATTGTACAGTTCTGGTTGTGTGAGTTACGTACTTATTTAATGAATACCTTGATGTAGAGTTACATGCAAATCTCCTCAGGCTAGGAGATTTTCGGGTTGTGTAACCGAAGGGAAGTCATAAACATGATGGTATAAGTTATGCATTTAAAACATGTACCTAGGTACATGTAAGTTACGTGCGGTGTGATTAGATTAGAATGAGGAGAACTTTCGGTTATGTAACTGGTTTGAGGGGTACGAAGGGCTGATTGTAAATATTTATTAATCTGTATATCACATATCGTTATGCAATATATTATAACTTACTTACATCAATATTGTTATAAGATATTGTGTAAGTAGTATTATCTTCCTTCCTTTATTTCTAAGCCGCATTCAATGTTGTCCCACTGCCCTAAGGTTGACTGGCAGAGGATGCTGTAAGCATTAAGTCCGCCCTTGTTCCATACAAATGCAAGGTGCAATAAAGTGTAAATAAAATAAATAAAATAAAAAATCGGTGGTGGGTGTA